>JBBPDC010186936.1:0-15321 GCA_037974485.1 Hemigrammopetersius urotaenia
TCTAGATTAATCTAGATTAATTCCAAGATTACAATGAGATTAATCTAGATTAAAAAAAATAATCTATGCCCACCCCTTATATATATATATTAGTGCTGGGCCGTTAACGGCGCGAGATTCTTATCGCGTGATAAAAAAAATATCGCCGTTAAAACCCCACCCCCCCCACCCCCCGGACAGAGGGAGCTGGGTCTATACTACGCAAGAATTTCACCTTGATATTTCCTTGATATTTCAGTGACTTGTCTGGTTCGCGCATGTTTTAAACGCCGTTAACGCCAAGATTCCAATGAGATTAACGGCGTTAAAAAAATTAATCTATCTACATTACCCATATATATATATGTAGAGAGAGAGAGAGAGAGAGAGAGAGAGAGAGAAGGTAAAGGGAGTTTCCCTGCCTAAAGGGAACTTTTCAGTTGTGGCTTTGAGCTCCAGCTCTGCCCAAACAGCTAACAGACAGCATTAACTGGATCTTACTAAAACGACCATTTGTGAGCTCCAAATGGGGGAACTGCTCTCCACATATCCATGTCATCTCTCACAGTAACAGGACTGTAAAAGGCCTGAGAGAAGAAGGCTCGCTCAGACATGCCTGGATTTGCACTGAGGGGCCTATGACTATTGGGTCACTGTCTGGTAGATCGTTCAGAGCTTTACGGGACCCGTTAGACACTACTTATCTCACGTAAAACATGAACAGTTAAAGGTACAGGTCATTTCACACTACATAGAGCCAAAAGGTTACTTGCGTGCTTGAACACTGGGTGCAGTAGAGTGTATCATTTCAGCTTTCCAATGTTTCAATCTTCCTGTGTGAAGCTTTTGCATCGCATTTGAAATCTCTGATAATTATCAGAAATAAAGGTATTATAATGTAATGAATCTGATCTCATTGATGTTTACACTGTATTAAAAAAAAGCACCTAGTAACAACCGCACTTACCATAGCAACCGTGTAATAACACTTCACATTTTTCTCACAGAAATGCAATCGAGTATAAATATGATCTGGAAGTACATTCATGAGATCCCTCTCCAATTCCCAGACAAATGTTTTCAATAAGATATCCAATCATGAAGCAACAAAAAAAAACCAAACAGCCTCAAAAAATGTTATATTTAAAAAAAAAAAGCATTTAAACTGACACTAACTTTCCACAGCCAGCAAAATGACAGTTTCATAATCCTTCACACACATGCATTGGGTGGTTTGAGGGTAAAGGGGTTATAAACACAAATATCTACAACACAACTGAAGGTAATGAGTGGACTAGAGTGAACGGCTTAACAAGCCTTCACCCCAGACGTCAACACACACAACCCAGCCAGCTTTCACTTACACAGACGAAGACAAACGAACAGCACACACTACGGCTCCAATAAAGCAGTCGTTACCCTTAACATGACCTTTCTTCACCTGGGTGGGATGCAGAGCATGTTGCTGGACATGTTCATTGCAAGTTTCACGAAATCACATCCTGAGGAATTCCCCTTGGAGTTGGGCTTTTTGGTGTGGGCTGGGTCAATTAGGGAAGCTTCTTTATGGAGGCACTTAAAAAGAGCCTTATCTCAGTGTAAGAGCTTTTACTGCAGTCCTCTGATTTCACCAAATAAAGTGCTTATCTCAGACATTTCTCTCACAGATGCTACAGCACCAGAGATGGTAGTGTAACTCCTAAAACTCTAGAAGTGTTCTTGTGCAAATACACAACTGATTGTATAGGTTTGGTAATACGGCTGTCTATGCTCTTAAAATAAAAAAAAACCAAGGTATCATTTTAAAACTTATTTTTTTCATCTTTTCAATGATACCAAAATCCTCGATTTTGGGTCACTTTGACTCATTTTGCCAGATCAGGTCACATTTAGAGAGAATCCTTTTTGTTAATAAGATGTTGAAAGAAGTTCTGCAGAATTTAGAGGTTCTATTCCAGTAAAACATTTTTCCTATAACTGGATGTCCAAGCCAAGAATGCTTTAGTGCTCCACACTATCGTTCTCGTTACATCCATTATAAAATATTTCTTTTGGCAGTTTGTGTTTTTTATCAATGGACTACAAGTGAGAAATCACCAGGGCACTTAGGAGGGATAGAACCACCATTAAAACGTAACTGCATGGTAAATTAATTAATGTCTGATAAATGCTGTAAATGTAAATGTAAATGTAAATTAATGTGATGATGTCGGCCTATTATAACTGCTATGCCAACATGTTGCTCCAAATCTCCATTCTTTTGAGATTCTGAGGCCCGAGCTACAAAGGGGCAAATGCAGTTAATGACTTTCCAGGCCATTTACTGGCTCCTACTGAGCGGCACTGAGTGAGCTCCAGGGCTGTGCCCTCTTGCCCTCCCAGACAAGACGTTTATCACTCCCTCTGCCCTGCCCTCTCTGCTCCAGTACCGCGCCCAAAGACGAGAGCGTTCTCACGACAGCCATTAGTCACAGCCCACCCTTCCACAGCAGAACACAGCAGCAGTTTTATGGGGACAAATGAAGAAGAAGTTCCTTTTTCCATCCCTTCGATTTCCATCTTTCTGAGGCCATTCATTTAGCCGTCGCCCGCAGCTGAAGCTCTGCTGCCCCATGCCGAGTGGAGGTTTTGCCCATTTAAAGCTGGTTAATTCTTCTTTGTTAAACCCTCTACAGAGTTTGTGTGAAACGCTCAAGCAAGCATGTTAATGAGTCCCAGTGTGCTATAATTCACAAGCAGACTTTTCACTGCCTGTAAATGGATTTCTCCCGAATCCTCACCCGTACGTCGGCTTCCTGGTTGTCAGGCCTGAGCTGAATTGTAGACGCGATGACACGATCTTGCGTGTCAGCGGAGGACTCTGGAGGAAATATCGGTTCCTCGGTCGGGCCAGTTGGGGGCAGCAATGGAGGAGACTGAAAGAGAATGGGAGTAAAATAAAGTGTAAAGTGTCCATTTTGGCATATGTGAACACAGCACAGCACGAAACTGTTCTCTGAATTCAATCCATTCACCAAGTAAAGCAGGGGGCAGCCAGGAACACAGCGCCTGGGGAGTGCGTAGGGACGGTACCTTGCTCAAGGGTACCTCAGTGGTGCCACTGGGAGTCATGGGATTCAAACCCACAACCTTCTGATCGCAGGAGCAATGCCCTAACCACTAGTGTGGTGCACATCACAGAATGCTGTCATGGGCTATAACATTACATATCCAGACATCTTGGATAAATAACACAGATACTGTTACATACAACCGGTCAAAACCCCCATTAAACGTCTCCAGCTCTGTAATGTAATTTGAGTTTGAGGAAAGCGTAATCTGTTATAGGCTAGTCTTTGCTCCAGTTGGATGAGTGACTGAAGTGGAGATGCAGATATTTTTTACTCTTCTTAAAGTATGCTGTAATCACTCCTCTGACACTGTATGCTCACACACTACATGCTCCATGCCCTCTCTATAGGATACATACTTATTATCATTCTTCACGTTTAAATCTACTCTGAATATTATTTCAATCCTGTTTGAAGAGACATCTGCCTTTTCAATATCATACACAAAAGGTCATTCAATGTGCTTTACAGAAATAGAGAACAAATTAAAACATAATGAAATAGTATGAGATAATGGGAGAGATCAAAGAAATAAAAGAATACAGAAAAGAATTGAAAGTGAAGTAGAAGTGCAAGTATTTAAAACACAAACCCAAGACCAGACGTACTCTATTTACAGGACTGCACTTTTGTATTACAGCTAAAAGGTTATAATGTTGAGGCGTGTTCCAAAACAAGTTGTAAATGTGTAGTAAATGGTGGGGTCCTGATTAACGAATATTAAAAGGTCAGTGTTGTAGTACATGTTCTGTTGTTCTGTACCTGGCTCCTCTGGGGTGTTTCAGGAGTTACTTCACACACAGGTCGGTGGAGGCTGCAGTGATGGCTGGCAGCTTGGCCATCTCCCATCTCAAACATCATCTGCCTGAGCTCACCCTGTAAATACAAAAACACAACACGATCACTTCTGTAAGGCACCCACACGCAAAAAAGACCATAAAATGGGGGTTTACTTCAGTCAAGTCATGCTTTTGATGGACTGAGAATTTGATATCTTTATCCATCTCGTGTGATGCTGTAGTAAACCATGAGGAATGTGACTGGCCTAGGCTGAGAAGGCAGGTTGTATCAGGCATATCTGGCCAGCTGTTTGACCATTAATCTTGTATATGTCTAAAAGGATGCTGATATCACTAACATACTCAGTATGTATGAACCATAAGAGGCACATTTTTGACTCATATGTTATTCAGATGCAGTCCTATAGCAGATGTAAATATATTTAAATGAAAGATCCCATTCTGTATATGTTGCAACACACCTTTTCAGGCCTTTAGGCATGTCACAGACTGACTCTTGAATTTAAAGAGCCTATACCCTCAAGTTTTATTTTATCTGTGAGGTTTTATATTAAAACACTAATTACGTTTTTCAAATAATCTTCTAACCCCTTTATGTCTGTCTGTGTGTTGATATGCCTTGAGATTGATCTATGTAAATGTTCTCTACTCTGATTGGCTGGGTTTTATAGTGCCACATTCAGAACGCAGTCTGTTCGGGTCATTTAATTAAGAGCAATTTGGTAATTTTACCAAAACAATATTTTGCCGTTACATATTTAGACTGGGGAGTCTGGGAAATAAATAGTAAGTTTAAAAACTTTAATAACCATGTCAGAAGAAATGAGGAAAATTCTGTTTTCCATGATACAGACCTTTTAACACGAGAACGGTGACTGGCTATACCTATACTGGCTGCGTGCATCAATTGATGCAGTGCCCTGTTTCGCACAAGACGCTTCCTGATATGACCGCTGCTGCAGTATATTCGGGCGGTTATTCATGCAGCCTGCCAGCAGACATCCACACAAGCTGCAGCCAGCAGACACAGCAAGGGTCCAGTGGACTTTGGACTCGGAGCACGACATACAGCTCCAGTTGCCATATCAGAATTAAAATCAGAATCAGAATCATATTTATTGGCCGAGTATGTGAGCATCACATACAAGAAATCTGATTCCGGTCGATGGTGTCTATCAAGCACACAGCATGAAACAACAACAATATGTAAATATATGTGTGTACATGTGCCTACACCACACCCAGATGTCTCTTCCAGAGCATGCTTGCTGCTCCAATAGGCCAAAAGACGTGATTCTGATTCTGAGCCTAATGACATTACTTCAATTGATGCTGTCAGACATTCTAATGTTAAATGTTCAATCAATTCATCTTGTGTTCCCAGTTTTTACAACTAATCAAAGGACCCAAAGGAGCAATCTGATATGCAAAAGCATCGAGAACCTCAATTCTCAATGCTGTATAACACTGATTGTACATAAACAGGTTCATAAGGTTAAGACTTTTTAGCAAATATTCCAAAATTTTACCTCAAAAGGCATCTCAAACCCCTCCAGTATACCCCCAACCATCAACAGGCCATCAGTGGTGATACCCATGTAGGGGAAGGTCCATCTCACTTTCTCCACCAACACACAGTCCAAATACACGGCCAGGTATTCAAAAGAGACGCCTACTGAGAGCCAGTGCCACTGCGAGTCAGACAGGCCAGGTACTAGGAACCTGTGGAAAACAAATCATTAAATGGATTATAATCTAAGAGGGCTGAAGGTGTGTGTAAAAAGATCTGACTTGTTTCATAATAAGTGGGTAAATAGGTGTATATTATATATTTTACTTTATTGTTAATTACGGCATTTAGCAAGCAATTTTATCCAAAGCGACTTCCATTTCCAAACTACAGGGGGCAGTCTCCCTGGAGCAACTTGGGGTTAAGGGTCTTGTTCAGGAACCAAGTGGTGGTTTGCTAAAGGTAGGATTTTATCCCATGATCTCTTGGTCCAGAGGCAAGTATCCTACCCACTACACCACCTCCCCGAGCACCCCGTTTGATATATCATACCATATATATAATCCAGTTTCATGCAACCTAGTCTCCATCTACTGCATCTCCATACAATAATCTCTAACATTTTCCCATATTTTGAAAAGAAGCTAAAACTCAATAGTCAGTTGCTTCAGATACAACAGTTTCACATTAAACAGTGGTGGAGAATTCCTTTGACCGAAGTGCTTTAAATGGACAATTCCTTTGATTGACTTACTCAAAATCGCGCTGCTGTGCGGTGATGAAGGTGACACCGGCAGGACTCAGGCGCATCTGGAGTGTCACCTGATTGTAGAAGTCCAGAATGGTCAGGAGACTGCGGTCCTCCTGCTGTGGGCTCCGCAATTGAAGAAGAACACTGAACTCATCTGCAAAACTGCAAACACACAATCCAGTTATTAATAATTCACAGAAGGACACAATGGAATAAACAGCTGTCTAATGTAATTAACATCAACATCATTCAAACCACACAGCTAGCAGGTAGCATTTCCTAGTGAGACTAATTTTACGAATTGCATTAGGGGCGTTTTAATGGTTTCTCACGGCCTCCAACCTCAGGCTTCCAGTGGGGAGACCAGAGGTCAAGAGGGTGAACTTCTCAGGCAGTAGCCTGCAAAGCTCATCAGCATGGTTAATTGACCCACATGGTGACATGATGGTCTTTGATGACTGAAAACCAATCATGGAAATGTCACCATTCTCAATTTTTTGTGCAAGTTCCCCATGCCATCCCAGCAGGATGCTGCCCTGGGTGGCTGCCTATGGTGCCCTTACCTAACTCCAATACTGATACTGCTTGATAAATTGAGATGTTCGGATAATTGTAAAGTTATGCCATTCTATGTGCTCTCATGTCATCTTGGCCATTGGATTTACAGTGATTTGCTGTTGCTACATTTTGTAGTGTTTCTTATACAATCTCGGCACTCTGATTTCGGTGGTAACATTTACTTTCATGTAGATTCAGGGGTTCAGTTAGAAACGCCATTTTTAGAAAACACTAAACTAAATCAATGAGACAAACATGAAAATAATAGCAGTATTACAACAGCCTTAGAATGAAAAATAAACACACTGTCATGTCTCGGCCAGTGGCCGGTAGGGGCCGCTGTGTTTGGTTTTGTTTTGGGGGCTTTTATTTTGACATTTGTGTATGGTTTGTGTCGTGTATCTTGTTTTCAGCTGTCCTGTGTTTAGTTTAAGTGATTATATTTGGTGACTGGTTTCTGTCCGTGTCGTTCTGTGTATTTAAGCCCAGTTCATGTGGACCTCTGTTATCGGTCCATCGTCCCATCTCAGTTCTGTTCATGCCTGTATCGGCCCTGGAGCCAGGTTTGTTTTCTGTTTTATTTATGAATAAAGAAACCTCAGTTATGGATGCCTGCCTGCCTGCCTGCCTGACTGCCTGCCTGTAATCCCTGGGGTAAATCACGGCGTCGTGGCAACCGCCGCGTCGCCTGTGACATATATAAGTATATTATAAGGTGTTTTCTTTTTTTGAAAAGTCACCATTTTGGAAATCCAAAGTTCCAAGAGCACAGAAAAATAGCCATAAATGCACCAAAATGAAACTTTAATATTACTCCTTGTGTCAATACCAGTTATCCCACTGTATTTCTGAAATGCAATGAATACAATAGTGAAGAAGTGATCTGGCTCTAATGTCACCTCTTTTTCCTCAGTTTCACTGATAATTCTTATTTGAGTTTGTGTGTCAGTGATTTTGTAAGATCTATTTTCTGTCGCCTTATCTGTGCAGTAGAGACATAAGAAGTTCTTCCAAAGCGTTCCTGTTTTCCAAGGAAAGCATTACCTACTCATTTTCTTAATAATTCCCAATTCATGCTTTGATTCCATTTAGGCATTCAGACCTAATGTCGATAACAACTGGGAACGGTAACTCACCTGCTGAAAGGTGGCTTGCACCAGGTTGGCAGGGAACATGTTGCTGGAGGGAAAAGAAGAAACATCACTCAGAAAAGTCCAGGCAGGAAGCTGGTGAATGTACATTCCAATCTGAAACTCTCCAATTTGAGTTTAATTAACATGACCTTTTCTCTGCTATGGTGTCCAGCAATGGTCCATCCCATAATGGATCCCTATTTTGTATTAGGCAACACAAATACTTATTTCCACATTTATATCAAGAGTCTTAATAACTATAAGGTTTCAGTAATATGTCCTACAAAAGAGCTGAGTGCTGCTAGCTTTCCCTTCTTGGCTCATGTTTATTCAACATCTCAGGGAACACTGGTCCTAGAACAGTTTATGCCCTTTATATACCAGTGATAGCAATTACATAAGGGTTGATCTTAGATCAGTGTCCTTACTCTGAGATGACAAATGCTAATATGAGCTCTTACTGGCAACATTAGCTAAAGACAACTGAGGTAAATAGTATTTTGGGAAACAGGTTTAATGTTTATGAATGAATGAATCAATGTATGGGGTTCCCAGCAGGAGTGTATAAGGAGACTGATGGATCATTTAGCAAATGTAATTGTACATTTACTGGTAATGGAGACACACAAAACAAATGAGAATATCTGTATTCTTGTCTATGTACTGAAGCTGAGATTGTATAGTTGTATCAGATCACCAGTCTTCCTCGTTCTGAAGCTCCGTTGCCCGACTTTTCAGCACAAACTGTCTGTTTGGTATAAACATGCTGAACCTGGCAAGCCTTCAATTTGTTGTGCTCCGCAGATTCAGTCTGGAAGTGTCCCAATGGCAGGCCGGCTCTCTTGCAAATGTATACATGGATTGATCAGCATGTTCCAAAAGCTTTGAGGGAAGTTCGGTTGATGTTGATCATTATCTGTACAAGTTGGGTCATGAACTTGTAGTCAAGAAAAATGAAAGTTTCAAACTTTCAGCTGGTGTGGCTTAATTTCTTTGAGTTCAGTTTCATTTGTGTTGCACAGATGTTGTCCTAAAGTATCTACCCAGAAGTATTGCTAAGGAAGACATGAAGAAAAATATTGACAGGACACAATAAAAAGAGTATGGGGGTGATGGTGGCCTGGTGGTAGGATACTTGCCTGTAGACCAAGAGGTCATAGGTTCGAATCCTGCCCTCAGCACACCACCACTGGGTCCCTGAGCAAGACCCTTAACCCCCAGTTGCTCCAGGAAGACTGTCCCCTGTAGGTGTCCCCAATGGACACCTACAGGGTGGATAAAAGCGTCTGATAAATGCCATAAATGTAAATGTAAGTATTAGGTGGAACCACCGAAAGGACCCAGCACTCTAAAGCAGAACCTCATTAGGAGCGTTAGGAAGAACCACTGACAGGATCCAAGACTCAAATGGAGCAAAGGAGAATTGCCCTAAGAAGATGAGGAAGAACTTTTTAAAGGAACCAAGTGCCGAAAGAAGAAACTGCCCCCTGTAGTTAGGGAATGGAAGTCAAGGAGACTGCCCCCTGTAGTTAGGGAATGGAAGTCAAGGAGACTGCCCCCTGTAGTTAGGGAATGGAAGTCAAGGAGACTGCCCCCTGTAGTTAGTAAATGTACACATCCCCAAAGAGTCCCCAAAGAGGAACCTCCTAATGAACATGTGGAACCAGGAATTAAAGGAAGAACCTCCCTAGGGGCAAGAGGAACACTCAAAAGGAGAATATCCCTTAGATGAGCAAGAACCACTTCACTTGGTGAATGGGTTAAATACCGAGGACACAAATACCGAGGCTGCGGTGTGTTCACATGTGACAGAATGGTACCTTCACTTCATGTTAGGTACATTTTGGGAAAGATGATAACTGATACATATCTAATCTCAGTATGTTATTATTAGCAATGCTCAAATTCCACAAAAGATGTTCCACTCTCAGCGTGGGAGACTTGCAGGATTCATGCCTGAATATTTCAGCCACTTTCCCAACAGACCTGCTGGAGGACACAGTGAAGATAAACCGAGCAGTAAGGCGATCGACTTCACTTCCCTGAGGGCCATATGGTTCAGATGAGCAGTAATTAGGTCCTGGCTCAAACTCTGAGCACACGCTCCTGCGACACGGGGCCATGGTCCAACACACACACACACACACACACACACACACACAAACACACACACACAGTCCTGCGACAGGTGCAACAGAACAAGTCCATTCCTCTCCATCACCACAAGGCAAAGCCACAACTAAGCTGCCTCTTCTGCTGGGACGTTTCATATGGCTTCCTCCGTGCCTTAAACCCTTAAACTCCTCTTCCCAGCTGGAAGCTGCGTAATCCACCAGGATGCATACGCACAGAACCTGAGGCTGCATAAGGCTGAACTCACCTCATGTGGCACCAGTAAAGTGCTTTGTGTGCTCATAAACAATTTTTTGTAGTGCGATGGAAGACCGTTTCTGCTAGAGAAGCAGGATTACTCTCAAGGCTTTTAATGTCGACAGGTCCACCGTGTTTCAGCTACTATATCTGCTCTTAAACATAGGGAATGTTTCTGCTTGCTTTGTTTTTCCAGTCATTTCCTCTTTCCATTCAATTTGACCAGAAAAGGCTCAAAGTTGGGACGTGGTGACCAAGTCTACTGGCATGTCCTACTGACCCACTGGAACAGTGACACAATGGCACAATTAAAACTGGGTCGGTTCAAGGACTAACTCGCCCCTTTGCTCTGGGACTAATTAGCTTAGCGTAAGTGCACGGCTTCGCTAGAGCAGCGACTCTCCTTGCTTAACCTTCTACAAGTCAGAAAAATAAAAAGTTCTTTAGATAGTTGTCTCCAAAAAATGCAACGAGATCATCTGGATGCAGACACTTACATTTACCAGACGCTTTTATCCAAAGCGACTTCCATCGCCTAACTAGAGGGGGCAGTCTCTCCCTGGAGCGACTGGGTCTTGCTCAGGAACCCAGTGGTGGTGCTGAAGGTAGGATTCGAACCCATTACCTCTTGGTCCAGAGGCAAGTATCCTACCCACTAAGCCACCACCACCAGACGAGCTGTTGTTTTTTTAAAAAACACGGCTAGGGTAATCCCTCTGAAATTTTGGTGGCCCACCCAATTACTGTGACTGAATGAGGACCGTTGTTAAAGTGTGCAAATGCTGTCCTCACAGCTCATAATGAGGTTGGTTTAACAGGTCTGACACTTTTTGTTCCTCTAGTGCAAACCTTATTTAGTTATTCTTCGTTGTTCCAGGTGAGGATATGGTTACCAACCACTACCAAATTAACAAATGTCTTGAAATGTAAACTAGAATAATATTGTCAATGTGAAATTGATTCAGCGATGGTAATCCTATTAGTCTGTATGCTAAAGAATAAGTGGGTTTTCCCCATATTTTTACACACTCAAGAGAAATTGTAGATTTTCCTGGACACTATATATGATTCTGTGTAGATTCTGAAAAGCAAGATGGTTTTGTTATATTACATTACATTATATTACATACAGTTACATTCATTTGGTCGATGCTTTCATCCAAAGCGACTTGCAATTTGAGGAAACGCTCAAGTTTCAGGTTTCTTACCGGATGAGGTCCAGCAGGGCGTCTGCTGAGCTCATGATTGGCTTGCCGCTGTCCTCCGAGTCCTCCTTCTGCGCTGCTCCTCCCGGGTGGATGATGATGACCATGATGATGCCCACCACCACAGCCACAAAGGTGGTCCACAAGTAGTAGGAGATGGTCATGATGCCTAGCCGGCTGGAGCATTTGGCATCCAGGGCTGCTAGACCGGACATCAAACTGAGAAGGAAGTTGAGAAATACATGGTCAGGAATATTGAGCAGAAACAGGTCTTCTGGGAATCATTTGTAGATGTAGCTCTGAAGTGAGATTCACCCATTAAGCTTGTTTTGGTCACTTTTAAGGTTTGTGGAAAAAAATGCTTTGCCAAAGCCTTGTGGCATAAACTCAGTAGACTAAGAAATCTTTGACTGAGGAAGGTTTACTTTGATATATGATAAAAAAAAGTCCACACACCCATTTAAAAAATACTGTAATGTGAAGACACATGTGTAACGTGGTGTTTTTAGGAACACCAACAATGCTAAATGTTGCCCTAGAAGACCCACATATGGTGATTTCAACCCTGGTCCTGGAGCTCCTGCACAGAATGATCAGTGGTCTTTTAGCAACAAACCCCAAAACATTACCCATAGCCACCAAAGTTGCCCTTCGCTCTCCCACCTGGAAAACAAAGACTCCTACATCAGCATGCTCTTTGTTGATTACAGCTCCATCTTCAACACGGTCATCCTCCACAAACTGACCACACTGCACCCCACCCTCTGTGACTGGCTCCAGGACTTTTGACTGGCAGACTTCAGTCAGGACTTCAGCCAGCATCACCAAAAACACTGGCATCCCACAGGGTTGTGTCCTCAGCCCCATCCTCTACACCCTGTTCACCTACAACTGTGTCGCCTCCAACAAAGACATCATCATCCTGAACTTCACGGATGACACTGCAGTGATCGGTCGCATCACTGGAGAGGACGAAGCTCCTTACAGGAGAGCGGTGGCCGGTCTGGTGTCTTGGTGTGAGGACAACAACCTCTCCCTCAACACTGATGAGGCAAAGGAGATGATAGTGGACACGAGGAAGAAGAAAGCCTCATCAGCCACTGTTTATGCGGGTGAGCAGCCCTAAGTACCTGGACATCCACATCAGCGAGGACCTCACCCTGACCTCACACTGAACACCACGCAGCTTGTCAAGAAGGCTCAACAGCAGCTTTGCCGAGCAAAGATGCTCACAAGTCATTTTTACCAAGTCCAAGTCAAGTCTCAAGTCTTTTAGTGGCAATGTTTACAAATGGCGACTCTAAATGTGGGATTTTTGAGCTGGAAATGTTGAGCTCATATGCTAATTGGCCATCTTGAATAATCTTGAATGGTCACAGTCTAGACAGTCTGGGATTCACACATTAATTCAGATTGTGAGATATTGCAAGGCTAAAGGCCGTCAGTGTCTTGTTTAAAAGTTCCATTCCGTCTTGAATGGTGCAGTCGTTACATTCTGGTACCTTGTGTAACATAAAATTTGAATAAGAAGCCAGCTTTGGGATCAAAACAATCTAAATCATTTTTTAGGGTCAAAACAATATAAACATTCTCCATACGTTGATATGCACACGAGGTTTGAACTTCTTTAGCTGTTATCTGTTGTAATCTGACCTGGTTTGAACAGGACACATGACCCCAAGCTTAATTTAGTCTCTGTTAATGGGATAAGTTGTTTATTTTATGGATGGTCTGGGACCCCAAGCTGCCACTAAATTTGACTGGTTACTAACATGACTAACATAACATCTAGAGAAGAAAACATGTCATACAGAAAACATATAGCAAGTAATGCCATCCAGAGTAGATTTCTGAGAGACCAAACAGGCCTTATTTTTAATCCCCGCCCCCGTAACCCCCGTGACTGTGTATACACTTGCATCTCGAAGCCATTTTCCTGAACTCTCCTGGACTGCCCTGCTGATCCTGGAGTGACAACGCAGCTCTCAGCAGCTTTTGGGAGAATTAAGGCTGATCTCCCATGAGACTCCAAACAACCACAGATATATCCCACCACAGCCTGACAGCAGGGGGTTATGGGTATTACTTCATCCTCTCAGCAGGGAAGATGAGAAAGGCCTGATTTCACACCTTCTTCAAGCCTGTGCCTGAGGAGTTAGTGACATTGTTTCTTTTTTATTTGGTTCAGTTCATTTACATACAGATTCACCCCTTTTTTTTGCCAGCATGCTAACCAATCAGTGCTTAGTAGCCAGCATGCAAACCAATCAGACGCCAGAACACCAACCAATCAGCACTCAGTAGCAAGGATGCTAACCAGTCAGCACTCAGTAGCCTTACTGGCAACCAATTAGCACTAAAGATACCAGAATGCCAACCAATCAACACTCAGTTGCCAGAATTCCCACTAATCAGCCCCAAGTAGCCAGAATATATGGCAACTGACACTCAGTCAGCACCAATCAGCACACAGCAGCCAATCAGTACTCAGTAGCCAGCATGCTAACCAATCAGTATTCAGTGGCCAGAATGTTAACTAATCAGTACTCAGTAGCCATAATGCTAACCAATCAGATGCCAGAATACCAACCATTCAGCACTCAATAGCACGGATGCTAATCAGTCAGCACTCAGTAGCCAGAATGCCAGCCAAATGACATAAATACGATTTCACTAAATTAAAAAGAACATTATTTTATTAACATTCTTTGCCGTTTAGCCCCATTTACCCCTTTTCATAAAGGACTCCCTCTAGTGTTATGAATCATATTTATTATAAGGGGAAGCAGAGAAAGCTCCTCATTAACTGGCTTTGATCAAATTTGGGAGCACTTTTTTCAAACAAAGGATAAAGTAAATCATGCACAGCATACGTGTGTCAGACAGCTTTCCAGAGAAGTACAGCGTTCCCTTCAACCATAGAAAACATCCTTGTCAGAGCGGTTGGTCAGTAAATAGGACCTTTCCCTCCTCTCTACAGCGCCCCCTTGAGGACCTTCAGTTCACAGTGTACATGATATATCAAAACACTATTAAAATTGATAAGTATGTATATATAAAATACAATTTCATTAGATAAATATGCCACATTTCTGCCACAGCTCTATTTGGAAAATTGATTAATGTGCTATCATAATAATCTTTTATTTTGGAACTTAAAGTATATAGTTATTTGCAGTTGTGTTAGCCATTCATCAGGAAATCACACATACACACATATAGAGCTGGAAATAAATAAAAGACAGCAATTTATTTTTAAATCAGCATCTCTACGAGTGACAACCATTCCATGCCAACGCGTCATTCTGCTTTATAAGGTACTGATAATTATTATCTTATTTAATGAGGAAAAGTATAAAACACTGCTGTAATCGACTCTCTCCTCTCACACTGAGGCCAGTTGGAGGTGAAACACTACTAGAAGCTCCTTAAAGCTCTTTATTGCCATTTTGTTTGAGAGAACCAGTGATTAGTTTTCTCTGAATTATTCAGGTTCTGTAAACACTGCTGCATTTCTCTTATTCTGATGTTTTGTCATTTCCTTTAAAATTCTGCTTTAAAGAACAATGTTTTCATTTGGAAATGAGGAGAAATATTATCAGCGTTTAAAGGATAAAACCTGAGAAACATTTGTGCAGTGGTCTCTTATTTTTTTCTGGAGCTGTATATATATTTAAATATAGCTCCAGACACACGGAGAGCTCCAAACACTGTCACTGCATGATGGAAGCAAGTTTAACTGGGATTAAACTGAACACACAACATGTGATACAGCATTTCAGTTCTGTACAATGCCACTCACACACACACACACACACACACACACACATATATACAGACGTGTGATTGGCTTGAAGTTACATTGTGTTGTTTAAGTGTTGCCTTTATTTTTTTGAGCAGTATAT
>JBBPDC010186954.1:0-15319 GCA_037974485.1 Hemigrammopetersius urotaenia
TCTCTAACTACAGGGGACAGTCTCCCTGGAGCAACTTGGGGTTAAGGGTCTTGCTCAGGGACCCAGTGGTGGTTTTGATGAAGGTAGAATTCAAACCCATGACCTCTTGGTCTGGAGGCAAGTATCCTACCCGCTGAGCTACCGCCAGACAAACAATTCTGCCCCCTCACGTCAAGCAAGAGAGTACTAAAATGTGGCGAACTGTGCTTTACCGACGTCGCCTATTTCAACATGTTGTTAACATCGCCGCTAAATGTGGCAAGTGTAATGTTAAAGACATTCTGCCTCGTCCAACAACTGTATCAAGGCATGTTGAGAGAAAAGCTCATGAAAAGCATCCGCGTCAGCAGTGATAAAACTTACAATTGAAAAATATGGATGTGTTATTACAGCGGATGGAGGGTTTTTACCAAAAACAGTCATGTCCAGCACTACACCCACCCATTCTGTTCTAGTCTATCAAACTGATAGCCCTTTGTATGACTCAGTACCCGTGAAGTAGCTCCCAGTTTCAAAAGGTTGATGACCCCTGGATTACACCAAGGATGACCCCTGCACTTTAAGCTGGTCTTGAGGGTGCTGTTTTCTGCTCATTTCATGTTTCACATCCTCTGCGAAAGAGGCAGTGCGCCACTAACATAAAATAACAGAACATGCATCGTTTTTACTTTACAAATATATTGGTATACATTTTTGACTTCATAAATGTATCTTCAGGGTGAACGGGTGGGAGTGATAGAGAGAATTTCTGAGGGAGCGGGATAAAAAAAAAAAAATACTCCCACGAATACTCCCACTGTAACTCAAGTTGTGCTTTTGTTAATTGTGGCCATAGTGTGTGTACATATATATTGAATTACAGCGGGAGGATTCACAGTATTTTGTTTTTAAATCCCGGTCACCAACCTTTTTGAAACTGAGAGCTACTTCACGGGTACTGAGTCATACGAAGGGCTTCCAGTTTGATACACTAGAACAGAGTGGGTAACCCTGGTGTAGTGCCGGATATGACTGCTTTTTGGTTAAAAACCTTCCATCCGCTGTAATAACACATCCATATTTTTCATCTATAACTTTTATCTCTGCTGACACGGATGCTTTTCATGAGTTTTTCTCTCAACATGCCTTGATACAGTTGTTGGATGAGGCACATTGTCTTTAACATTAATCTTGCCATATTTAGCAGCGATGTTACATAGGCTATATATATATATATATATATGTATGTATGTATGTGTATAAAATATTATGTCTAGCCAAACAAGTCTCACAAGCATATCTAGTCTTGTTTGTTATGTATGGCATTTAGATTGCTCATTGTCTCCTCTACTTGTACTTATCTGTCTGCTGCCTTTTATCTTCTATTGCAGTGACGAAGAGAAGCAGAGCTGGAGGAGATTGGGAGAAGAAAGACCTGTAATATTTCTCTCAGTGGATATTTCAGAGGAGCTTCTCTGGATTTGGTATGATTGATGTCCTGTGATCAGGTATTTATAACAGGATTTATGTGCTTTTGCCAAGATAATGAGTTCCGGAGAACTTCAAAGACTTTGCTTCTGTGTTGCCTCTGTAGACATAAACAAAAATGTACACATCAATGAAAGGACCACTTAGTGGTTTGTTTCACAGTGTAGCATCTGCTTTGGCAGGGCATCTTCAGAGAAAACAATGATGAATTAGTTTGGAAATGTCTTTGTTAGAGGTGGGGCTTATTGTCAGTCAGCTTGATATCATTCCAGGTCATTCATTAAAAACTACAGGATATGAAGGGATGCATTTTAATGAACCAGTGATGAAACAGGTGAAGATGGTCAGGCGGTTATCTAGGAACCTTGTATCTTTAGGCACTTTACAGCCTGTCACAGTAAAACATTTGTTCCCATTTCTTTCATTTAATCTACTCATCCTACCAAAGGTAAGACAGTTAGACAGGAATAGAATTATACTAACATTCTGATTCCAAGCAAAATGTAAATAAATAAGGGATGGAAATGTTTTTTTTATAATCTTAAACATTTCATGTTCTTTTTTTATAATCAAATTCAGAGAATTAAATGACCTCAATGTAAAGTTAGTTGTTACTTAAGAACCAGCAAATAATACAGTTACTATGAGGAAAAAAATATCTTTATATTTATCCAGAATACTAGCAGAGACATATTTCGGTCTGTGCCATCAGAACTAATGCCTGTATAAATGCTAATAAAAAACTAAAGAAACTGATTTGATGGAGTGTAACATAATCTTTGGTTATTTTTGTTTTTGGTTTTTGTTAAAGTGCTTTCCCACACAAAGTTTCACCTGTTAGATCCTTTAATGGTTTAAAAAGGCGACATTTGAGTGTGAAGAACCTTATAACAACTTGAAGAAATGAAGATGTTCATGAGATAAAACGGTTCTTTACCAGTTCATGAGTTCTGCTGAAAACCCATAATTATGTAGAGGTTCTTTCAGCATTTTCATGTTCTCAAACTCATTTACAGAAACTGGTCATCTCCTGAGACATCCACTAAAACAAGTAATCCTGTATACGGTATGTTTTGTGTGAGTTAAATGTATGTTTTGTCTTTATTAGTAATGCAGATTTGTATTCAAGTTGAGCATGGTACTGTCATGGAGACTGGGGAAAGACAGACACAGCAACATGCAGCTGAAGTTCCACAAGTGACGGTTTATTCTTAACCAAAAACAAACACAAAGTCCCAACTCAAATAATACTCAGTCCTGAGGAGCACTACTGCCTCGAGGAATCTCCACACTCCTCTGAACTTCCTCAGTCTCTGTGTTTACTCTGAGGACTGTCTCTCAGTCCTTGATGTCTGGTCGGTGCCACTCGCACTGTCCTCTGTATCTTTGCTTCCTCCTGAATGAATGAATAAATGTGTGTGTGTGTGTGTGTGTGTGTGAGTGTGTGAGATAGAGAGAGAGAGAGAAGGATGGAATCCAGCAGTAGTGCAGCGTGCTACTCTTGTCTCGACTGCTCTTTAGTGCTTGAGCTTCTCTCCACAGTGCTTCCTCTCTGTTCGTCGCAAAGCTTGACTCTCTTCAGTCTTGGAGGCTTCACCTAGACGAGAATGTTTCCTAACACAGTCTCCAAACACATTCACACTAGACTCAAACCAGTTCTACATAGACCTCAGGGTAATGCATTTTCACAGTAGCTCCACTTGACTCCTAATAACAATACTTAAACTAAGTGAGCTTTCACCTTTCCCTGCAGCACGCATTCCTAAGACCCCTAAAGCTTGGTGAATTACTAACTAGGGTATTCTGATGCTATCTTGATGGGGTAAGTTACTGGGTGACCATGCACCGTTTCTCTGGAACGGCCAGGCTTTAAAGCAACACCTGGCCAATCCCCTTGCACCAGAGGAAACTCAAACCTGCAACAGCTGAGTGGGATCATTACGTGCCACCTGGTTCTCGTTCAGCTTCCACAGACACTTAATGATCACGCCCACTCTCACACTCTTATGCAGAGCCCTTTCTCGGCTAAACACCTTTCACCCTTAACTTAAACAGCTTAGTATGATCATCAGGTGCCTCTGGGCTCTCGTTAAGCTTGCACCTGCTGATCATACTCCCACACTCACACTCGTACATAACTAAACCTAATGGCTTCCTCTAACGGCAGCCACCCTAAAACTAACTCCACACCTGTGTAACGTGCGTTAAACCAACTAAATAAACTTAAAGGCTGCCTATAACGGCAGCCCTCCTGAGATGTTACAGGTACATATTCATGTGAAGCATGAAGTGAATATCTTCTTAAAATGTACTCAGTAACTAACTGAAGTGAAGCATACAACACATTACTGAACCAATCAAAAAAGAGAACAACTTTGATTGATAGTGATTTTGGGCATTAATAGTTTCTTTCTGCCTTTGCAGCTTTCTGGATCTTTCTTCTGAAGGGGACTGATTTTTCTATTAAGGCCTAAAGTTGTCGGTCATGTTACTGAGTTTGCCTGAGATGGAAGCCAGAGTGGTATTGTTTTCATGATTGTGAAAGCGTAGTCAAAAATATATATATTTTTGTATTTTTACCAATTTATTGTTTGAAGAATCCATATTCACTCCTCACCTGAAGTAAAATTTCACAAAACAGACCAAGAACCAGACCCGCAGACCCTCGTCATGAATCGAGGTTCTCAGGAGAAGCAGACACTCACAGTCCTCTCATGGAATGTCAATGGTTTTACCCAGAAAAAGGCGAATGTCCTGAATCATCTAAATCTTCTTCAGGCCGATGTGGTCTTTCTTCAGGAGACCCACCTAGGGCCTACTCCCACCTATCCATCAGGAACTGTCCAGATAAAGAGTCTAGAGCATGACTACGACTGGGCTGTGTATACGGTTTTCAAAAGAACCTGCCGCGGGGTGGCAATCCTGTTCCGAAAGGGTCTGGGGTGTGAGGGACTCCGGGTTGAAGGAGATGAAAAGGGAAGATTCATGGTCATCAGCTGCAAAATTCAGGAGCAGGAGTTTGTGTTTGTTAATGTGTACAATCCGAATGAGGAGAAGATTGATTTTAACAAGTTCAGAGATTCTCTCCTCCCATTCTCTAAATCCACATATTTTATCATCGGAGGGGATTTTAACACCGTTATGGACGCAGAGGTCGACAAAACATCCAGCAGCACAAACAGAGGGCACAAGGACAGACGCAAAGGTCTGCTGAGTTTGCTGGAAACCTTTAGCCTGGTGGACGTGTGGAGGTGGCTCTACCCCGAGGAGAAAAGCTTCACATATTTTGATGGGAAAGGAAAATCAAGACTGGATTACTTTTTTCTACCAGTCAGACTTCTGACAAACGTGACTTCTTGCAACATCCATGCGAGACCTCAGTACCTAGAAAGGGAAGGCTGCATTTCTGACCATGCTCCAATAACCTTTCAGATCCAGATTGTGGGCAGCAGGTGGCAGTTTTGTTCCAGGTTTCTCCAGGACGAAGGCATAACGAGCCATCTTTCAAACATGATCAGAAACATCTCAGGGGCAATATGGAACAAAAGAGGAGATCTGTGGCCAGCACTGAAAGTCAGAGTCAGTTGTGAGATAAGGGCTTTAAATAAAAGTGCAGATGACTTCAATTCACCAAGACACTTAACCGAGATTCAGACATGTCAGGTTCATCCAGATGTGCAACCAGTGAAACGGCAATGTAAGTCCTACTTCTTCTACTTTACAGTAGAACTTTACATTCATTTGGTAGATGCTGTTATCTAAACACTCCAGTTTCAGGACAATGTGGGAACCAGAGGAGAGATCTAGGTGCTAGGTGTTGGGTTCTTGTGATTTACATCATGATTAAGACATTTTAAATCAAGTAACTCTTGCAATTTCTTTTGAACTGGCAGGTTTATTATCCTTGGGAAGCCACGTTCAGATTCAACGCTCACCAAACACCTTGAGCGAAGCTTCAGATCTTGAAGAATACTTGGCTTACTTACACGAAATGCAGATGTTTGAAGACATCGAGTTGACCTTGAATGCGACACTGACTGAGCCAATTTCTAAGACAGAAATTCTCTTAGCCATACTTTCCCTGCGTGGCGCTGAACATTTAACGCCAGATGGGCTCCCTGTTTCTTTCTACAAGCACTTTGCAAGTAAGATAACTAACCTTCTTCAAGCGTTCTTTAATCAAATCCTAGACTTGCAGAACATGAAGTGTAGAGTTAATGATTCTTTCATTTCTGACACCTTTGCAACAGCAGCAATTAGTTTGGATCACACCTACAGCATGAATGTCCTGTGCTACAGTCCAGTCTTTATATTTAATGTTGACTATAATATTCTAGCCTTAATTCTGGCAGGGAGGTTGAAGAGCATCATGGGCTACATGTTGAATCATAGGAAAATCATGCCGCATCTGTCTGTCCAAGACTGCATTTGTGCTTTTGAGAAGATCAGAGCTGACCATCTCCCAGTGCTGGTTGTCTCAGTCAAAGTGGACCCTGGAGCAGTTAAATGGCCATTCCTGTTCCATAGACTAAAGACACTGAACTTGCCCAAAAGGTTTAGTTCTATTTTGAGGTCCCTGATGTTGTCAGAAGGCAGAACAATTGACAGTTTGTATACCATGTATACAGCACATGTTCCTCCATCCCAAGGACTGAGGGTAGGGTGTCCACTGACTCCCCTGCTGATAAGCATCTGTCTGCTTCCTCTCATCCATGCAGTAAATGAAGAGGGGAGGCTCCATGGAGTCAGAATTGGGGAAGAGCACATAAAATCAGTGCTCGACGAAGACAAGGCGATAATATTCCTCTCAAATGCAAACGAAGGTTTGGATGTTTTCGAGGCAATGCTCAAAGACTACATGAGAAATTCAGGGTTCGTGGTCGATGGCAGGTTCTCTGAGGTTTTCATAATGGGACACCTGGGCTTTCACTTAAAGAAGGAGATGTTACAGCCATTTAAGAGGACAAATAAGGGATTTTGGTACAAAGGCAACCTCGTAGGCCCAGAAGGTCCTGGCCTGACCCAGGTAACAGGGCATCAGGATCAATAACGTTTCCTAATCTTAAGAACTGATTTTATGTGAGACTTAAGAGTCTCCCTTGCACTACAGTGGAAAGACATAATAATGATCAACCTAGACTAAACAAACATTTATGGAATGGATGTTTGGGTTTAAATGCAGGATGTAAGGGACATTTACAAAAACATTTCAATGTTCTTGGTGAAGATCTAAGTGATAGAGTGAATCATAATAATAAACACCCCAGCCTCACGGAACCTTCCAGAGATTCTGGTATACGCTATATAGGCTCCAGCGTGGGGCCTCACAAGCACAGGGGGGCTTTCATCAATGGCCTAAAGAAAAAAAAACCTGAATCTCATGAGATGGCACTGATATCTCTCTACCCCAAAGAGGTAACATGAACAATAAGACACACCTCTTATTTTCTTATAAAAAATGTCTCGTTTGCATCAAAAACTTATTTAATCATTTACAAATAGCAATAGTAGTATAGTTGTATGAGCAGTAGAAGTAGCATAGTAGTATAGTATTATGGGTACTCTAGTAGTGTGATAGCACTGTATTACAGTAGTATGAGTAGAATAGTAGTATGGATAGCATGGGTTGTGTACTAGTATGAGTAATATAGTAATGGTTGATGTATAAAATAGTTTGGCACACCTGATATAAAATGTCAAAATAACCTTGCATATTACATATTTAACCTTTGCAATTGTATAAAAGTTGAATTATTTGGGTATAGCTGCTGTGTGGAATTATGAATATCGTCACTTTCGTGCGGAAACCTCATGACTCCACTTTTGGTCTCTATTTTTTTTTCATAAATCGATACTATTCGTCAGTCTCCACGTGGGTCTGTAAAATTTAGAAATTATTAACCAATGGAAAGTGTTGAAAATAGCTTGGAATTAAATCTCTTTCCTCCACTGGACACTACAGCTGTCACCAAACCCTTGTAACTCCACCCCCTTGACATCATTATTTACCCTGAGTTTATGTACAATCTCATACCTGTATACTACTTGTGATGTGTATTATAAAGTGAATTTAATATTTTATTTACTATATTAATAAAAAATATATTCATTGTTGTATTCAGTTAAGACTCATGTGTTTTGTTTTTTACTCCTTTCATGAAGATGGCACTATTGAGCCAGTTAAGCTAGAAGAAGACGTTTAGTGATGCCATGTATTTCAAAATAATCTCCTTTGAAGTAAAGTATAGTGACAACACAACTGAATACATTTTTAAAGAAAAGTATTTTAACTTAATTTTTCCTGAGATGTTGATGCAGAGGAGGAGTGCGAGTAAACGGTAAGTTTGCAGGTTAAATATTTCCCTCTTATATCCATCAGGCTTCTGTTATGTTTGTCAGTTCACTGGTCCAAGTTTTGAGTGAACAAAGGCTAATCAACCTTGTTAGACCAACTGTAGGTTTTAATAAAGAGTTGTAGTCTGTTAATTGATCTCGATACATGTACAGTGGCTCCATTTACACCCAACGCAACCGCTAAAATCAATAATGGCATGAACTCCTATGTCCATATTTGCTGGTCAAAATCCACGTAAATCCATTTAAGAAAGATTTTGCAAAAATATTGGCAATGCAACCTTACACACAGTTATATAATCATATCTTAAGATGTTATACCAATTTTTTATGACACAGTATTCATTTATTTAGAATATAAATAGTTTTTTCAGTTTCCTGAAAAATAGCCGTTTTGGACATACAAGGTTTCCGCCCAACAGCGACAATATTCTTTCTCATTAAAGCATAAAGGAGGAAGCGTTAAGGTGCGAAGGGTTTTTGCCCATAGACACCTCAACCAGCATCACTGTCACAGCATCCAGAGACCTCACATTAAATCAAGATCAAAACACTCTGGTTGGGTGCCTTTTTGTATTTTGTTTTGTATTATGTATTTATCCTTTAATATGTTTTAAATTCTTTCATGTTAAACAGTTTCCAGCTATTTGCACTCAACCGTTCAAATGGCCCTGGACATCTGCCAAGTGGACATCTGCCAACTCATGAATTATTGATGTATAAAACATTTGCTTATCTCAAAATAAACAGTGCACACAGAGAACACCAGCAAACAGGACTATAGGGATGAATTCACAGGTGAACTCTACAATATACCATGTTTTTAATTGTAGTTTTTCTGTTTGTTTTTTACATTTCAAGATATAAAATGCAAAAGGGGTGCTACCACTAGGGTGGTGAACCTGATGGCCCCAAAATTTCAGGTTCAAACCCAGTATTTAACATTAATTTGAAGTATTTAACATCAATATCCTGTGTAGTCGCTGTCCAATAAATAAATAAATAAATAAACCAACCCGTTTCTCCATAATTGTGATATATTTACAGGGGAGGGCAACCTAATACAAACATTTTAATGTACATTAATGGAACCAGGTTTTGAAGTATTTCTATATCTCCTTTTGTCATGAAATACAAAGTTCAGCAGTTCTTTACAAGAGGTTTCAAAAAGGGAAACTAGAAACATTCCAAATTGGTCTTCAACCTTTTGTGGTTCGATCCATAACTGTTGCCTTTACTAAAGAAACCCTGTTTTAAGATGTAGCTGACTTGCATACCTTTAAGATTGTGACTTGTGATTTCCTGCTTTGACACCACTGTTCTCCAGATTGGCGCTTGTGGTGCAGCATGCCAGGCATACTGCAGTGAGGTACCACTTTATTAACAATTGTGGTTGGTTAGTGTGCCTTTGGTTTATTAAGGCACACAATGACCTACATACACCCTGAGTAAAAACATTTGCCAAATGATGGAAATGTAAGTGGTGCCAGTACAGGTGTACCAGAACCTACTGCTCAGGAACAACCGCGTGTTTCTAAATGTTGTTTGAATCTGCAAAAATTATGCAAACAGTAAACTGAGAAGAACTGTTTCCTCCTTCATCTTCAACATAAGCAGTGTGCAGTGCTGCTCACTAATCCTATCTGTTAGTTTGCTTGCGTAAGAGGAGGGGGGACCGAAGCCAAACAAACGAGTTCCTGCTCATATCCTGCTCTGCCTGCGCTCACGTGGAGGACTGAGGTCACCAGGCTCATTGCTTGTAGGATTCAGCGGATGATGTTCAGTCAAGCTTGACGTTGAGGAGGAAGTGAGCAGTTTTTACTTACAGGTCCCACAAAAGAAGAAAAAAAATCAAAAGGTTTTAGATTAGAATGTTTATGTGTATGTGAAAAGTATGTGTATATTATCGTTTCTGTCTTGAACTTATAAAATAATAGCATGGTCTGTAGGAGAGGTGTAGATCTGAGGTTCTCTTGTTGGACTCTACGAAGTCTGGATATATCAAACAGGCCATTATGGATTTAAAATTAAGGTCAGTGTTCCACTGGTGCATGAATCACTAATCACTGGACTTTGTACTTTATTGCCACCTGTTTACGAAAGGTGTTTCACTCTGATTCACTATTTAAGTTCTACAGCACGTCGACGTGGCTGGTGCAGTTAAGTCATGATTCTCTGGCCTCCTGTATCATCATTCGCATGCTTTAGAAAAAACGTTCAGTGATTATACATTGTGTGATCGACAGCATGTTTTTAAAAGCGAAAAAATGCAGCATAAGGATTTTGAGAAAAATGACAGAAAAATTTCTAGTTGCTGAATTGGCCGGTGCTTGAACGAGGATCTTTTTGATTCCTATATCTGAACGTCAGCCACACACCCAGAATCTGGAAATAAGCAAGAAAATAAGGTTAGAAATGATGCACAAGTACAAAAAAATATTTTAAAATAGATGCCTGACACAATAAATCTGCTCAGATGTACAATGGCAAGGATTTCTGCCTAGAGATCTATACCTAAATAAACATTCAATTGTTCAGCAATAACAGGTAAACCAAAGCTCATTATTTATGCCCTCAACAACAAAGGTTAATGTCAAACAATGTTTGAACACACCAATCAAGTTTTATTCTGTACATGAAAACAAATACACACACTTTAAAGAGTATGAACTTTTTTCTGCACCCTATATATATGTAAGGTGTCATAACTTTTGCACACAGTGATGTTAAACGTCTTGGTTCTTCTGATATGTTTTAATTGAGCAAAAAATAGCAATAGCAGATCATGTACATTATATAATATGTATTATATATGACAGCCAATCAAAAACACAAAAATACTTATTTTCACAAAGAAAATGAACTGACCAGCTGCACTCAAACTTAATTAATATTAATATTAATTGAGAGATAATAACCTTACTCACCTCTGTAAAACTGAAGAACAAACTCATCCCCCCAACGAAGTGCAGTGCATCATCAGTGTAAGCCTGAATTTTGATTGAACATGGCTCACACTGCTGACTACTGAAACAGTCCTGTAGCACAAAAAAGACACATTGTACAAACTACCAAATAGTAGACAAATAATTATTTATTATATAGTTTTGAACTGAAGTTTTGAGCCACCTCACATTACTTTATATTTTGCTTTGGATCACCTTGTTCGTGCAAAAAAACTATTTTCTGCCTGTCAAACTGTCTTATGTTTTGCATACTGAGTTGATTATATGAATGTTGTGGCAGGCCGCAAAGTGCCTAAAGATACAAGGTTCCTAGATAAAGGAGTTCCAACCACTCAGCATTCAGCACTACCAGTATACTGATAACTGCCTGATCATCTGAAATCATCTGCACCTGTTTCTTCACTGATTCAGGCCTGAAGTTAGATGTGCTTTGTTATGCTTGAATCATTCATATGTAGGTCACAGGGTTCTGGGACAGTATGCGATTTTGCTATTGAGTTTCACATTCTTGCCGCGGATAGCGGCTGGAACGAGGAGGCTCTCCTCACCGCATTCTGGCATGGGTTAAGCCCGGAGATAAAACAAGAACTCGCATGTCGGGATGTAGGCTTAGGCTGAACTCATAAAGTTGACTTCAACTCTGGACCTACATCTGCAAGAAAAGTCACGAGACCAGGGACCTGCTCGTCGGGCTGCTCTCCCACGGCAGAGCCTCGCAACTTGGAGTTCACCATCTGCCGCTGCCGTCCCTAGCCCCGGCGAGCCCGCCCCCGTGGCTGAGATGCTGGAACAAGGGTTTATCAGGCGATCGTGCTCTCCCCCCTCCGCCAGTTTCTTTTTTGTGGAGAAAAAGGACGGGGGTCTACGGCCGTGTATTGACTATCATGGGCTCAACAACGTCACGGTGATGTACACGTATCCTCTGCCCCTGATCCCGGCTACTATCGAGCGGCTCCGGGGATCTGTCTTCTTTACGAAGTTGGACCTCCAGAGTGCATACAACATGGTGACTATACGGGCGGGTGACGAATGGAAAACCGCGTTCAGTACGGCTTCCGGCCAATATTTGGTTATGCCTTACGGGTTGGCAAATGGGTTTGTTAATGACGTCCTGAATGACATGTTAAATCATTTCGTGGTCGTCTATATAGACAACATTCTCATATTCTCCTGTATGTTTGAGGAACACGTTAGATTCGCACTTAAGGTCCTCACCCGCCTGTTAGCGCACAGTTTGTATGTAAAGGCTGAGAAGTGTGAGTTCCATAAACGGGAGGTCACATTTCTTGGCCACCGCATCAGCCGGGAAGTGATCTCCATGGAGGAGGGCAAAGTGACAGCCGTGTCTGAGTGGCCAGAACCCATGACTGTCAACGGTTCCTGGGGTTCGCCAACTACTCCGTAGGTTTATTAAGAACTACAGCACAGTGGCTGCCCCTTTGACATCCCTTCTCCGAGGCAAACCTAAGGCAATCGTGTTTAATCCGGCGGCCCAAGCCGCATTCTCGAGGCTGAAACAAGCCTTCACCTCCGCTCCTATACTGCGCATGCCTGATCCGGAGAGGCAGTATACAGTGGAGGTTGATGCCTCAGAGGTGGGGATAGGGGCAGTCCTGTCACAACACCACGGTTTCCCCAGGAAATTACACCCCTGTTCCTTTTTCTCTAGGAAGCTGACGGAGGCAGAGAGGAATTACGACGTCGGCAACCGCGAACTGCTGGCTGTGAAGGCGGCGCTGGAGGAGTGGTGCCATCTCCTAGAGGGGGCTCGACAGCCCTTCGTGGTCCTTACCGATCACCACAACCTGGAGCATGTACGACGAGCCAAGAGGCTGACTCCCAGGCAAGCACGGTGGGCTCTCTTCTTCGCCAGATTCAACTTTCAGATGTCGTACCGTCCGGGTAAGTTAAACGGTAAGGCGGACGCTTTGTCACGCCAATTTGGGACAGAGAGAGAGGCCGGGGAACCTGAGCCCATTTGCCCACCGTGGTTTTTTGTGGCGCCTCTCCAATGGGATCTAGACGGGGAGATCATGGCAGCGTTCGAGGGGGAGACAATTCCACCCGAGTGCCCCGCAGATCGATCCTACGTCCCGGAGGCGCTGCGAGCTCGAGTGATGGAGTGGGCTCACGTTACCCCGGCAACCGGTCACCCGGGTGTTACGAGAACCCTGGAGGTTGTCGCACGAAAGTACTGGTGGCCATCCATGCCCAGGGATGTGTGTCACACAGTGCTTTCGTGCTCAGTCTGTGCTACCACGAAGAGTTCCCGTGCCTTGCCGGTCGGAAAATTAATGCCCCTACCGGTAATGGACAGATCGTGGTCTCACCTGGTGGTGGACTTTGTCACGGATCTTCCAGCGTCGAAAGGGTACACGACGGTGTTGGTTGTGGTTGATCGGTTCTCGAAGGGCTGCCGATTCATCCCGTTCCGTTCTCTCCCCTCTGCTCGACAGGTCGCGGAGGCCCTGTTCCAGTCTGTGTTCCGGTATTATGGCATCCCAGAGGACATTGTGTTGGATCGTGGCCCCCAGTTTGCTTCCTGTGTGTGGAAATCATTCATGGGGCATCTGGGGACAGCGGTCAGCCTGACCTCTGGATACCATCCCCAGTCAAACAGTCAGGCTGAACGCACCATACAAGAACTAGGCCGATTCCTCCGGGCCTACTGTCACAGCCGGCAGCACAACTGGATGGACTTCCTGGCCTGGGCAGAGTACGCCCAGAACTCTTTGCGCCACTCCGCCACCGGCTTGACCCCTTTCGAGTGTGTGCTCGGGCGTCAGCCCCCGCTCTGCCCGTGGGACCAGAGCCCTTCCGAGGCTCCAGGAGTGGATGACTGGCTCCGTCGGGTGTGGCGGTGGTGCTGCAGCCCACCGGGTGCATGCCCTGTTGGACTCCCGTCGTCGCCGGGGCGGGCTGGAGTACCTAGTCAATTGGGAGGGGTATGGGCCCGCTGGACTCCGGCGAGTGACGTTCTCAGCCAGGAGCTGGTGGACGATTTCCATCGGGCACGTCCGGATCGTCCGGCCTTGGGGCCGTCCCCCTTGCCAGCCGTCGCTCCCGCTCCCCGTCGGGAGGCGGCGTGTTCCTGTTAATCCCCAGGAAGGGAATTGAGCCTAGAGAGGGGGGTACTGTCACGGTCGCACCGCCCTCTCTCCATAGATTCCGCTCCCTGTCCCCTGAGTATTAGTTTTCCTGTTTATTTTATCCTAGTGTCTGTCCTCCCTTCTCCCCTTGTGCCCTTTAGAGTCTCCCAGCACCGTTTGTATTGTGCCCCGTCCTGATTTGTCACACCTGTTTCCCGCTTTGATTCGTCGCACCTGTTTCCCATCCCGTGCACTATTTATAGCCCAGTCTGACCCCGAATCAGCATGCCGGCATTGGCTCAATTTTGCGTGTGTGTGTTACTCCCCCATCTTGGTTTTCATTCATAGAGTTTTGTCATTAATGTTCTTGTTTTTGTGTTGCAGGCTCGTGCTGGTTATCCCTGAATTCCTGGTGTGCGCCCTGAAGTGGCTGGTTTTTGGTTCCCCCATGTTTTCTGTCTGCTAAGACGAACTTGTTTATGTTTTTGCCTTTATTAATCCAGCACGAGCCTTGCTGTTTGTTTTCGTGTGGTGTTTTTTCTGTTATTCCCCTGAGTCGGGGTTCCCCTGTTTTTGTTATTAAAAGTGTTTCTTTTTCATGTAGTTCTGCATCCTCCCCTTTCCCTTCCGCACACCCACCCTTGACAGCGTAAAATATTGTTGCGTTAAAGTTAAGTTGTTTTCCATTTTATATATCCATCCATCACCAGTCCATCACAGGGTACAAACACACACCAATTTTAGCAACTCCAGTCCACCTGATGTGCAAGTGTTTGGACTGTGGGAAGAAACCAGAGAACCCGGTGGAAACACACCCAGACACAGACAGAACCCAGACTGCCCCCGCCGGGAATCAAACCCAGAACCTTCTCACTATGAGGCAACATCACCACCCACAGTGACGGCATAAGATTAGCAAATGTGTCATTAAGAAATGTTTTAGATACAGATGTTCAAAAACAGCACCACACCTGAAAAACACACCTGCAACTCTGCAGGTTCCAGCAGTGGTTTGTCTGAGTTATAGGTTCTACTTACAGCCTCACAAGTTCCATTGTAGTCGACTACAGCGAAGTCACAGCAGTTCAGCGTCCTCTCCAGATCCTTCTGCATGACCTCTGACCTGTTCCAGCCGATCTCCAGGAGCAGCTTCTGCAGGGCGAGAGTCATTGGCAGGAAGAAGTTGAAGTCACTCTGTTTCTAAACAGAACTCACCATGAACTGCACTGTGAACCCCCCCAACCCCTCTGTTATTTGTTTGTTTGCATATTCTTTCTATATGTGCCTTTGATACCATCATATTTACATTCCCACCTCATTCCCCTGTGGTTAGGTTTAGGGTTATTTGTAACTAACATGTTATTTAATTAGATTAGATTAGATTAGATTGACTTTATTAATCCCACAATGGGGAAATTCCTTAGAAACAGCAGCAGTAGTGAG
>JBBPDC010186965.1:0-15319 GCA_037974485.1 Hemigrammopetersius urotaenia
GTGCCTAGCGGTCTTGGGAATCGAACCCGGACTTTCTGGTCGCAGGGCGAATGCCCTAACCACTAGGCTACCAATTTGCAAAGTTTGTAACATAAATATGAACAGATTCCGCTACATTTCCATATAAAGTATAACTGTATACATTTTTTTGATACACAAAGAAGGAGCATCTTGGGATGGTGAAATACCGCTGTACACAGAGGCAGGAGGTTTAAAATGAGCCAATCCGTTATTCATTTCTTCTTGCTGCTGATTGGCTGCTGCCCTGTGACGCTGCAGACCAGAATTTCCCCTGCGGAGCGTCTTGAGTGTTCTCCTGTTTTTCGTTTTGTTCTTCTTAAAGCCCTGTATTTTTATTACTGTAAATTTAAATGAATTTATTACTGTATTTACCTGCTTATACCAAAGGAAATGACCGTGCATGAATTATAATACAGTCTATACAGGGGTAACATCGGTATTTACATTCTAGCACTGCAGGAGTTCAGTGTAAACAGGTTTACAGTTTTGAGGTTAATATATTAAGCTGAGCGAAAAATGATAAAGTGTTTTGGGAGCATATTTGGGGCACATTTAGGGTTTAGATGATGAAAATTGACTTTTTTTTTAACCACATCACAAATGAATGAATGAATCTGCTTCACTGCTTCAGGACTTCAGTTAGATCAGGGATGTCAAACTCTGGTCCTGGAGGGCCGTTGTCCTGCACAGTTTGAGGGTTCTCCCACACATTGACTAAACCTGGCAATTAACTGGCAAGCTGATGCAGAAGTTTCTGAGCAGGGAAATCACCAAAACCTGCTGGACACCGTCCCTCCAGGACGGGAGTTGGTCTTTGTTCTGCTTTAATGATTGGTATGGAGGTAATGGTGTGTCTTAACAAACAAAAACATTCCTCTGAAACTGATCAGGTTCAGACACTGGACTGAAAAGTCTTTGAAAATCCCTCAGGAAGCCTGGAGAACTGTTCCTCAAGGCTACATTAAAAAATACAAGAACGTCTGGCTCTTTTGAACAAAATGTGAAAGAATAAGGGGTATCGAGATGTTAGCACAATCCTGTATGTATATAAATTTACTCTGGTGACTATTTTGCCTTAAAATATCCTACACATATCTCTCCATCTCCATACATTTTTGCTCAAAATATCAACACAACACTAGTATAAAGCAACTCCGGCATCAGGCACAGCATAACAATTTCAATTCAATTTTATTTATATAGTGCTTTTAACAATGGTCATCGTCACAAAGCAGCTTTACAAAATGAAATAAATGTGAAATAAATGTGTGTGTGTGTGAATGTGTGTGAATGAAATTTCATCATATCACCGTCACTGTAAAACATTTCACATCAAATCTGAATTTAAAGTCATTTAGGAAAATTGGTGGAATTCCCCTTTAGGGTGGTTTGAGTTTCTCTTGACTTGTGAGGATCACATGCACACAATACAGTTATACTGAGAAAATCTGTATATGAATATATTATGTTTACATTTGTTTGTGATGACTTGTTCTAAGACTTTTGTGTGTGTGTGTGTGTGTGTGTGTGTGTGTGTGTTGCAGCTAAGCCCATTCGTGCTGGTCACCATCACACCTTCTCTCCAGCTGGTTTGAGAGGAGGACCAGCAGTCTACAGCTACCACCACATTTAGTCAACTTGCAACCTCTAGTCATCGTCCAGTCATCAGCAGGACTACAGCTAGACTGCATAATTGACTTTTATAATCTGACCTGCTGCTGTAATTATTGCCATGACAACTAGCACTTCTGTCACTTTTTCCCCTGATGGCAAGCACTGAATCAGAGGGCGCTGTGCTCCTCTAGAACACAGGAGGGCGCTATAGCATAACTATTTGCTTCACTGAACATGCTGTATATTATGGTAGTTTTTGGGGGGTGTTTTGGCTATTTCTTCACTGTACTGTGTCTAAATGTATGCACATTTAAAGAAATTAAATATTGTTGTTCGGTTGCATGTAATCTGCATTCTTTCATGACTAGGCATGAATTTTAAGAGCGACCTTCCAGGAATCTCCCGGTTTATTTAGTATGTATGTTCACGCACCATGTAGTACTGGTTTGCCTGGTATTCTTTATCTAAAACTACAGTCACTACATGATGTGGCTGCTAATGCATTATAAAACAATTATAATAATAGTAATATATTAAGTAATGCATTGTAGCGACTGGTGGTCCAACGACTTGTCCATGTGTCTCCCACAGTCGTGCCCCTCAGGTGAATTTGGAGATGCTTAATTGCCCCTAGATTACGACCCTAGTTAAAGAGAAGTGACTCCGATTATGGATTGATGGGAATCAAAGTTATTGGCTAAGATGGCCAAACAATTATTCTCCTCTAAGAGAAACTTTAACGTTGACTGACCTTTAAGTGTTTCCTTTAAATCATAATTGCTTCAGGAAAGTATATAAAACTGGTAGTTATGATTCAGTGTGAATAATTTTCCAACTTTGTGAGTTGATGGGGACATATTGTGATGTTTTGTGGGGCCTTGAGTGAATTTTCACCTCAGATTGAGACTAAACAGCCTTTAAAAGAGGCGAAGTGTTGTGTCTTTTGGTTGTTTGACGTCTGTGAGACAGAAGTGATTGTTTTGCCCGAGACTGAATTTCAAAACAGTGTTTATTGTGACCCGTCTTGTTTGTTTCTCTGGGACAATTCAAGTGAACGACAAAGCAAGTCCCTCTAGAGTCTAGACCGAGTGTGTGATGACTGCTGTGTGACATTGAGAAGGTTTGGATGTGTCTGTGTGGTTGAGAGCATGAGATTTGTTGTGGCTGCGGATGTGTGTGAATGAGTGAAGTAGATAAAGAGTGTGTGTGTGTTGTGAATGTATTTACTTTCCCAGGCTGATGCTGTAAGCCTCAGTGAAGTGTCCTCCCTCTGGGTTTTGGAAGTTGAGCGTGTGTGAGAGCCATGGAGCCTTTACTGACTCTGTCAACACTGAACACTGCTGCCGCCAGTGAACGCGCTTCTCCTGCGCTTTACATGACATTACGCAAACATGTCATGTCACAACTTGACAAGTCTATTGAGTTTTGGAAAGTGATGCAGGGAGGAGGGGTCATGCTGACAGAAGAGAGGGGAGAGCTATTGTGGATGCTAATGCTTCTGTTCGTTGCTTGATTGAATTCCATGTGATCAGTCGCTGAGTGGATGCAGACTGATCGGACGTATTTGCAGAGAATCTTAAAGAATATTCCAGTGTTTTTCAACTTTGCGTCCTTTTCCCCATCCCCATCTATCCATGATCTTAGTTTATCCTTAATCAGGGCCTCAGGGGTTACTGGAGCCTATCCCACCAGTTATAGGACAAAAGGTGGAGAACCCCCCCTGGACAGATGTAGAAGGTAGACACACAAACACAGTCATGCCTAGGGCCACTTTAGCATCTTCAAATGTACCTAACGGGCATGTTTTTGGAGTGTGAGGGACACATGGACAAGGCTTTGGGCCCCCAAAGACACAGGAAAACATGCAGAAAGGTCCCTCGGCCACTCAGACGGGAAACCTCACCCAGGACCTTGCCATGTGGCGCTAACACAGCCATCATTCCCTGAACAGTAAAAAATGAAATGAGTCAAATGATAAAAGCCTATGTGAAGTCGCACATTTGAACTTGGTGCAGAAACCACAGCACACCTTCAGAGGTCTTATAGAGTCAGTGCCTCATTGGGACAGAGCACTTACGCCATATTAAGCAGGTGGTTTTAAGGCTACATCTGATCGGTGTATGACTGCCTAGTGTACTTAAATCTCTAGTGCATTGGATAAACATGACATGATGAAGATTGATCGTGATCACTCCGGACATGAGTAAAGGAGAGAAACCTCAGCCTGCAGGGAGTGTTGGATATGCACACTTGTTGGCCTGCTGTGTGGTATGCATAAGCCAGGATTTGCTCCTTAGATATACTTCGGGAGGATATCGCTTACAACGGTCTGTAACAGCAACCACTTCTGTCTGCTCCTGTCTTGCCGCAATAACACACTGGTCTGTGTGACTGTGGCTTTAATCGCTTGGCAGTGTTAATGCTCCGCAGCCCCAGATTAGCATTCCTGTCCGGGTCACGACTCCACCAGCCACCTGCTCTCCATGCTGCAGACCCCACCCTCAGGCCATGTCCACACGTTCATGGGTATTTCTGAAAACGAAGATTTTCCGTTTTTCGTTTTTCTTTTAAAAATCGCGTCCACACGAACATGTTTTCAACAATATCTCCGTTTACACGCAATGGCAAAAAACGCTGTCAAGAGCATGCCAAGGCAGCAGGTGGCGATATTACCTTAAACCGTATAGCACTGGTGACCAATCAGAAGCCTTGGAGAGGGAGCATCATTACCTGTTTCTGGTAGACAAACAACAACAGCGCAAAAAGTAAACCACCAACCGATGTTCCGACCGGGGGGGATATTCCATGAAACGGGATTAAGGGAAAATCTTACTTACTTTCCCTTGAAATAAGCCAGACTTTCCATTAATCCTGTTTCATGGAATACCCCCCAGGTCTCGTCCAAAACCGGCGCCGACGTTGGCGGCAGGCGCAGGGCAGACACAGTGCCTGTGTTGCATGTAATAGCATCCGAAGCTGACTCTGACGTCTCTGCCCTTCATACTGGATGCACAGTAACTCCGGCTAACTTCTAACGCGGTTGCGAGCCGCAGTATTTTGTACACGTCAAGCATTTTAGACAACCAAGGCGCACAGTGTAATGTGAAACGGTCCGTTTTTCAAAATCTTCGTTTTTCTTGTTCACACGCAAACGCAGAAACGGAGTTTTCAAAAATCACCACTTTGGCCGGAGTTTTTAAAAACCTACGTTTTCACCGACCCAAAACACCGTTTTTAGGCCAAAACGCGTTTTCAGAAATACCCGTGTACGTGTGGACAGGGCCTCACTCTGACTGTGGGGGGAGCAACTTCAGCCTCACAGAAAGTCAAACAATATTGCTTTTTTTAGGTGTAGCATATTACTTTTAATGAACAGAATATACTAAAACTGATTTTTTAAAATGAGGTTCAACAGAATACAACCATACAATCAAAACAAGCTGTATCCATTTTTTAAAGAAGTAGAACAAGCTTTATTTATTTAAGAAAGATATCATGGTATCAGAGGATATTTGGTATAAATAAATATCAAGATACTGAATATGATCAATTTTACAGACAGTCAAAGCCCAAATTCCATTCACCCTTGTTTTTTTTTTGTTTTTTTTGATTGACACACAGTCATGTACAGAAGAACAAATTATGTGTTGATTTACCAAGTGAATACTATTTAATAAAGTTTGCATCCTCTAGAAACACAATTCTGCACATTAAAACAATGGCCAATATTCAACTAAAATAGAAAAAAATCCCAAAGGTCATTTGACTGTAGTTGTTTTCATTCGACAATGTAACGTTAGTACATTAAATAGGGAGACACTGATATTTGAGCCACTGGCCTTCAGATATTTAACAAGCTCCTCCTGTGTAGTTCTGGGCTGATCTCTCACCTTTCTCACCCCAAGAGGAAAGAAACTGCATGGAGCTCCGGATTGACAGCAGTGGATGGTTATTTCTTCCATTTCCGAATAATCCCAACTGTTGTGACCTTCTCTCCAAGCTTCTTGTTGATGGTCTTGTAACCCATTCCCGCCTCGTGCAAGTCTACAGTCTTTTTACAGCTCTTTGGTCTTGCCCATGGTGGTAAAGAGGTAGGAATGGAAGAAACTGATTTATACACATGAGATCAGGAGTATAGAACTTCTGCTCATTACTTTATGTTCTTGTTCCTGATCCTATCTGTATTTTTTAAACTGCCTTTTCAAAACATAACCTTGTCTGATCCCAACCCCACATTTTAATACACACGACTGCAGAGATGGGGACTCGAGTCTGAGACTCTGACTTGAGTCACACTTAAGTCCCACTAACAAAGACTTGTGACTTGACTTTAGACTTGCCCTCAATGACTTAGGACTTGACTCGGACTCGGGGACTGTGACTCGTGAGTCATAACTCGTAAACGATGTTCATTTCATGGAATTATTTATTTATTTCTTGCACTCTTTCCAACGACCTGAAAACCGTTCATCTCCGTTCACCATTACTTTTGTCCAAGGTCAACGGTTTTCAGCTAATAACGATTTTCGAGGGGTCGTTGAAAAGGAGCCCCATCTAATGTGGAGTTTCACATTTAGAGTGTGAGATATATTTTTCATATTTAGCATTTAGATTTAAGATCATTTAAGGCAAATCCTCCATGTTGGTGAAGGCATATCACAGCACGCAGCCCCGCCCCCTGCTAAGGAACAGCCAATTGTAACCACGGGGCGTGGCCATTGATCATATCTTCTAAACGTTCAGAGCTCAACATTTTTACAGCTCAAAAATCTCACATTTAGAGTCATCATTTGTAAACGTTAATACTCCAGTCTTGACTTGGTCTTGGTAAAAAAGACTTGTGAACATTCTGCACGACTGTCTTAAAAAGTCTTAAGCTCCTATGCTAGTTGTTTGAAGCCATTTATATCAGCAGTGGGTTTCTTTCTGCCAGCAAAAGTACAAGTAAACATACACCCCCCAAAAAAGAAAGCAGTAAAATATATCAAGATTCATGTTTTCATGCATTCAGTAAAAAGAGTCAACCCAGGGATTTGATTTGCTTTGATTAATACTGGGCTTTCATGAGCACAGCGAACACTTTGTCATGCATTAAATTACTATTTACTGTATTAACGTTATTTGTATTTATTGTAACATTAGTGTTTTGACAGTAACCTATCACTACTGCCCAGTAGTAAACAGCTTTGAAGGCTAAAGCCTAAGACTTTTGCACAGTACTGTCCAGGAACTTTCATTAACAGTTAATGTGCTACATGGGCTTGTCGGGTTAAACGCTCCAGTTTAATGATGAGGTGATTTAGCACTGCACCCATTCTGGATCTGATGTTTTATAGGTTACTGTGTGGATAATGTTGCTCTGTGCTCTTCTCAGAGTGTGGAGAAGCGAGGGTGTCTGCAGTTCAGATTGATGAGCTGTGGCATTCCAGCATGAGCGTGATGACAAGCCTCTGACTGTTTCCTGCATCTGCAGGGTCTAGAGTGGCAGGGGTGCTCTGGACTGGGGAGAAAGTTGAGGGCTACACATGTACAGGCAGTGTCTGTGTTTCCTTCTGTCTGTCTCCAGACGGGTTGATTCCGCCCAGTCGTGGGTTCGGAAGCTCAGTCAATAGAGAATTTCCTTGAAAATGAAAGGCTAGGCCAAGACTGAAAACGGACCCTTTGTGTTTAATTACTACAGCCTCACCCTGACTATATGAGAGAAACTGAACCTTTACTTAAAATCCTTTGAAGACCCCTTGGGGACACATGGCATCATACATTCTGTGAAGTATCGTGTGACTTTAAATGAAAATCTTTCGGAGTCGGCAGCGGCTGTATCCTCCAGCAGGACACTGGTGTTAAACACCCAAATGGTTCAGTGACAACAGAATACACATCCCAGTCCCCTGACCTGAACCCTACTGCAAACCTGTGAGGCTGAAGGCACCTCGGACCCTGCAGGATCTGGAGGGATTCTGCATTGAGGAGGGGTCTCTGGTTATACACTCTGTATTCTATCATGAGGCCCAGTAGGAGAAGACTCACTGACATTATATTCACAGTTTTTCATAAGAAAGTTTTTAGTGTACATTTACTTCTATTAATGGTCTATTAATAGGCCTCTATCATTAACAGCATCAATTATTAATTCTAAACAAATATGTATTATTAATAATATTGATAATGCTTCTAATAGGCTTTTTTAAATCTTTTTTTTACGTGTGTATACTAAGAATACCAATATATACATGCCCATCTATCAATCAATCAATCAGTCAATCTATCCATCTATCCATCTATCCATCTATCCATCTATCCATCTGTCTATCTATCCATTAATCCATCTATATATCTATCCATCTATCTGTCTATATATCTATCCATCTATCCATCTATATATCTATCCATCTATCCATCTATATATCTATCCATCTATCCATCTATCCATCTGTCTATCTATCCATCTATCCATCTATCCATCTATCCATCTATCCATCTATCCATCTATATATCTATCCATCTATCCATCTATCCATCTATCCATCTATCCATCTGTCTATCTATCCATTAATCCATCTATATATCTATCCATCTATCCATCTATCCATCTATCCATCTATCCATCTATATATCTATCCATCTATCTGTCTATATATCTATCCATCTATCCATCTATATATCTATCCATCTATCCATCTATCCATCTATCCATCTGTCTATCTATCCATCTGTCTATCTATCCATTAATCCATCTATATATCTATCCATCTATCCATCTATCCATCTGTCTATCTATCTATCCATCTATATATCTATCCATCTATCCATCTATATATCTATCCATCTATCCATCTATCCATCTATCCATCTGTCCATCTGTCTATCTATCCATCTGTCTATCTATCCATCTATCCATCTATATATCTATCCATCTATCCATCTATCCATCTATCCGTCTATCTAACTATCTATCTATCTAGGTACCTTTCTGTCTGTCTATCTGTCAGTCTGTCTGTCAATCAACTGAGCAGCAATGTCTAATCATTTCAAAATGTAGTCATATTAGTCATGACAATATAAAACCTGCTAAATGATTTTAAAGTACAAAATAGATATTTGAACAGCAAAAAATACATAGTACACTGTGGTCTACAGCTAATCCACTAGAGATCCATTGACCACACCCGTGTTTCAGCCGTGCTCTAATAAGGCTGTGACTGACCAGGAAAAAATGACTGTCGACTATCAAGAAGGCCGACTAACTCCACAACAGTTGGTCTGTGGATCCAAGCAATTATTGCATGGCTTAGGATTTAGATCTAACATTTCACACACTGAAACATCACCTAGATCTGAGGTCTGGAAGGCCCCACGCTCTGGACCCTTAAGCCTGCTGTGATACTCCCTAAAGCCCTGCAGTAACCAAACCCTGCACATACACACATTCCTCAGGCCTGATTTATCAAAGCCCGCTCCCAGGGCTACACAATCTGAACAATCCGCGTCAGCCGGCACTGTGTAATCCTCTGGTTTTTGTTTTATTTAATTACTCAGTGATGACAGTGTGTGTAATTGTTAGAACAAAATTACTGAGCATTTATTAGACACCGTATACAAACACACTAGAAAAACACTATCATGACAAAACCTCACAACTCTAAGATAAAACAGCTGCTGTTTTCAAAAGGGATTGGAATTGGGTTTACAAGAGAACAGTGTATGATTCAGACAAACCCATAATGACATGATGACATGTCTCACATCATCACTGCATAAATCTGGTCATTATTATTATGTATAATATCATAAGCAATTCTGGACATGAATGAAATGTATTTAAAGCAAAGGTTTGCTTACCATAGTCTGCTTTAGAGGTGATTTTTGAAAACAACTTACATTTTTCCCATTGAGATAGACTGCTGCGACCCAGAGTTCCTTATATGGGCATGACGCTTTTAAATTGAATGAGCTTGTTGCACTATTTAAAGATTCAGCACTCAGAACTCTCCTCTAGCTTGCCCACTGTCCTTAAGCTTAAGTGTTGCTTTGTCTAAAGGTGTCTGCCAGATGAGTGTATTAAAATGTAATGCAGTGTAATGTAATGTAGTCATCTACTACTGATTTTCCAGAAGTTGTGTGTGGAGTCACATGATTTCTCACATGATGACAGTGTTAACAACTGGTGCCACTGGTAACCTGCCAGGAAGGGTAACAGCAGGTCCTGCAGTGCAAGGGCGGAACAACAAAGTCAGAGCCATTGATTCTGTGTGTAACCGCATGTCCACCTGTGGTCAGTTTCAGTTTTTCAACCTGGATTAAATTCTGAACTCCTTCTTTTTTTGGAATTCAAGACTAATCCAAAGGTCAGAAGGAGTCTCGCTTTGATCCACAAACTGTTCAGGGCAGGATGACTAAAAAAAAAAATAGACGAGTGTTGGTTCAATGGCTCCTTTCAGAGGTCAGCCGCTGAGGGCCTGTGGCTCGGACTGATTCAGTGTCGCGGAAATGCAGCTACATTTAATGTGAAATTCTTCAAGCATTACATTTAAAACTGCGGTACAGGTATTTTTTACACTTCAGAACCCCCCCCCCCCCCCCACTTTAAACCCCTTGCCCGTTGAACACCACTAATCAGAGGTACACGCACTTCCTTCCCTCCGGATATACACCATGAGTGTATGACACTGCAGGGCAAATTTATGTGCTTTCTGAAGGAACATAGTTACTGTATTTTACACAGGGCAAGCCCTCAGCTGGCAGGCTATAACTCTGCAGTGATAAGGTGGAATTTAGCTAAGAAAGAGATTATATGTTCAGGTTCAGAGTTGATGTGTGGTCCACCAGAGCTTTTAATTGAGCGAGAACACATCGAGGTCATCCTAAGGCTATAAATGATGTACACCCCCAAAAATAAAGGTTTCAGAAAGGATTCTTTGTGTGATGCCATGGAAGAACTATTTTAGTTCCCCAAAGAACCCCTTATTTCATCTCATTTTGAGCCTGAGGTGTGAGTGTGAAGAACCTTCATGCAAAGTTTGTTAGTGTGTGAGAGACTTGGCTGTGAACCCCCCCCCCATTTTCTACCACCGTGTCCTTGAGCAAGACCCCCAGTGTCTCCTTTGTGACACCTTTGTTTTCCAGGATTAGCTGCGGGATCAAAACCTCAAACATGATGCCATTCTTTTGTGAGGTTTTTACAAGGCTAGGCTTTTGGCCTGCACATCTTTTTACTGCTTGTTGATGCTTTAATGTAAGAATTAGGGCAATATTATGGATCTGGCAGTACAGGTAAACCTGTTTGTGGAGGTTATGTTCTAAGAGCAACCGTGTATAGTGAATTTGTGATGCGTTAAATAATGCCCACGATAGCCCTAATTATGCCACCAAATGTGCTCCTAAACACTTTAATTTCATTTTAATTTCTGAATACACTGAATTACACTGCTGTCTCCCACATTGCTAGAATGTAAATACCAATGTTACCCCTGTATACACTGTACTGTAATTCATACGAGCGCGTTTTCTTTGGTATGTGCTGTCGTTTTAGCAGGTAAATACAGTAATAATTAAATTTAATTTACAGTAATATAAACACAAAAAGAAACGCTCCACCCAGGTGTGTCGTCCCAGTCAGGGGCCGCTAGAGGACGCCATTGACTGAGCTATAGGGGACTCTTAGTATGACATGGGTGTGGGTGTTTTCTGGCCAGCTTATCAGTAAAGGATTTAGCTTTAAGTGCTCTTATGATTTAACTGGTTCGGGCCTGTGCACGCTTCTGTATCTCTGGTTCCAGAATTCTTGTTTTGGTTGTCAGTCCTCTCCCACAATTCCCTTGTCTATCTGTTCTTTGTCTTTGTTTTCTGTTCATATTTTGGCCATCGTGCCTTTTCTTGTGTTTGGTGTTTTGGAAAATAAAAGAAAAAAATGGAAATCCGCGCCTGCACCTCAATCCAGGAATGGTACACGATACCCGATGTGACTTGGGAACTGTACTGATGCGGGAACGCTGGACGGCACCTGCCAGATAGCAGCCAATAAGGAGCAAGGAGAAATAAATGGCGATCTTGGATTGGCTACTTTCAAACCTCCCACCTCTGAGTACAGCGGCATTTCACCATCCCAAGACGTGCTTTCCTTGTGTTCTCTGGACGGTACCAAAACATTTATAGTTATATTTTATATGAAACTTTAGTTGAATTTCAGTTCACATTACAAAAGTTTGTGTTACAAAATTAGTAAATATATTTTTCTATTCATATCTTGATATTTTTCTTAATATTTTAGCACTAAATTAATGAAAAAGGAGGATATCTGCGGTTTCTGAGAATTTTCAGAGCGTTATGGGGAAAATGACTGAAGGGCGACCCCTGAACCGCGAGCAAGCAGGGGTTTACTAGATTTCAGTATCTTATCAGCACAAAAGTGGTCTTATTCAACGAATTGCATTCTGAGTTTTGAAATAAGGCGTGTATACTGACAGCTGTCTTGTACCACCAGTCTTATGGAAGATCAGCAGCTTAATGAGTCTCATCTTTTCATTCTAACAGAACAGGTAAAGTAACAAAGCATACTCTACTATCCACACTGGGCTGTTGGAATAACAGTGGATCTGGTTTACCATGTCTAAGATTTGTCCTCTATCACCCCCATCAGCACTGAGTGTTTTAACTGCCACAATAACACACAAACACACGGCGGGTTTTTACAGCAGGACTGCGTGTTTGCAATGGGCCGGTCAAGTCATTTGCATTTGAATATTTGCGCTGAGTACGTGTCCAGCTTAAACCAATAGTGAATTATTTGACGAGTATTTCCACCAATAATTCAAGCACTGAAAAAAATACTTCATTTCATACCAGTCCACTCTGAATAACTTCTTTAACATAACTACAAAATAAAATAATGCAGAAATTGTCTTTGAGACATCCCAGTTAAACAGTCACCATTAAAAATGTCAGTCAGATTTTGAAAAGTGTGTGTGTGTGTGGGGGGCATATCCCTCCCTGCAAAATAGCTTGATCTCACTAATGCCCCCATACCCAAATGCTATCAAATACCAACAGCAATGTGTGTAATGCCCCAGAAGAGTAGAGGGCAGCAAAATAAGGCAACCTCCATACTAACACCCTTGAGTTCAGGAGAAATGCTGGATGAGCAGATGCCTAGAGACATTTGGACATTTATTGTAGCTCCTCAGAGAGAAGTAGGTGGCTTATCTTAGCGGTAGCAGACTCGATCATCAATCCTATTTCTTTTACGGTGTTTCTCTTCTCTTCTTTTATGACACATTTGAGTATTTTATGGCTCCAACAAACCTATCAGATCTGATTACGGGCCCTCAGGAATACAGTGCAGGGGAACCGGAAAATTAGACTGGCCACGCCCACTGATTAGCCACGCCCACGGACTGCCCATACCCACTACATAAATAGGCAGATAAGCCACGCCCCTTGCACGCTCGGAGAGGGAGCAGTGAAGTTGAGAACTTCTGGTTCTCCACACACACACACACACACACACACGCGCGCACGCAGAGCTGCTAAACGGTGAGTAAGAAGGACTGAATTATTTTTAAATGAAAAGTAAACTGTCTTAGTGTTAAAAATATCTGTTAATGTTGTTTGGGCTGAAGGTTTGTGTGGTTACTGCTCTCAGATTAAGGATGATTTATTCTAAATGAATTGCTTTATATGAGACATTTCGTTTCGTGTGTGTGTGTGTGGGGGGGGGGGTGTTGAAGTGGGGACATTTAACAGCTCCTCACAGGTAAAGGTGCTGTTTTCACCATTATGGAAAAATGGAAACAGCAGAAAAGTGATGTTTTGGTGACTGGGATTGAGGACAGGGTCTGGTGTTGGTCTAGAGGTTTTATTCACGTACAGAGTTACAGTCAGTGGAATGTCTTCACAAATACAGTAATGCCCAACCTGTGGTGTACTTCAGCGGGTCTTTGGATGAGCAGTATTTATATGAGCCAAAATGCTGACTTTTCCTTGATAGATGGTTCCATAATAAACCTCACATCTACATTATCATCCAGAATGTCTTGTATTCAGTGACCAAATGTCAGGGATCAAATGTCTATCACTGCGATTTTTATTATGAGAAATTACTATAAATAATTACAGTTTATAACATTCACTGTATTTTAACCCCTTCAGACCCTGCGTCCACTGGAATGGACATGACATGTTTTTTAGTCTAAACCAATAAAAGCGTATGATTTCTTGATTTCAATACTGCTAGGTCACTGATTGGTTCCTAAGTATCCAATCAAAAAAAAGTTAAGACTAGTAGCTTGATGAGAGGGAGCTTCAGCCGTCAGACAAGACAAGGTCATGACTCACCAGCTGGATAAGAGCAGGAGTGAGCATTATGTTCATGGTAGCCTAATCAATTTACATGCAATGTAATTTCTACTTTATGAAAGTATAGTATTTCAAGTTAATTTGAATTTATTTCATAGTTGTAGAGCACAGGATTTTTGTAAAGTTTGATGTCCACCCCCCCCCCCCACCCCCCCCTGTGTGTCCTGTGTGTGTCAGAGACAGAGAGTGTGGAGTGTTAAATTAGATTGTGTGTGTGATTTGTATTCACAGACCATCTGAAGATTTAAACTCTTTCAGAATATGAATTTGAAATTGCAGTTAGATTAAATTATGAATGGAGGAAGCAAGATTAAAGTGCTTAATTTGCTTAATTTGTTTGGGATTTTTTGCACTAATATTAGTGTGTCATTTATATCCCTGTTTGTTAAGTGGTTCAGGGGTACGCAGGTGTGTGTAAATGGATATGCTGGATAAGCTGTGTGTGTGTTTGTGTGTGTGTGTGGTGGCAGATGGGCTTATTATGAGCTGCGTATGAAAGGGCACGCGCGCTAATGATTTTGCTTTCACTCACAGTGTGAAGTCTCACTCTAATCGGTTTTGTCTTCTTCAATAATTCATAGTGAATTCCTGCGTCTGAGTTTCTTTCAGTTTCTATCAGCATGTCAACCACATCTGCTCTGTATCATTATGATATCACTTCAGTCAGTATTTTCATAATTGTAAAGCTACAATTAATAATAGTAAGCCTTTATAATAGAAGGAATCAAATGAAATGTTTTCTCTAAAATGTTATCAGAAAAACCTGAACACTGTTCTTTCTCTGTGTGAAATGTTGAGCTGCTAGTAAGCAATGAGATGAAAATGTGAAAATACCAGCTTTCGTGATATTAAAAACAAATTCTTGGGCCAATCATGTTAAGTTAGTGGGTGGGAATGGGCAATTATTTAATTGTAAAGAAAATAGGGCAACTACTACTTCTATAATGGTTGACTTGCTGGTTCGTCTCAGAAGAGAAAAGTCCATTTCATTTGTGTTTTGTAAATCATACACATTTCTAACATACCATTATATGCCATCCACATCATTGAAATATAACTGGGGGACTCCAAAACTCCTTTTTGGCTATTGTTCTAATAATATGTAATTTATAAGTTAGAAATAATAGTGGCATTAATTGGAAAGTCGTATTTTAGAAAAGAAATACATTTGCATTCAGTAGCACGACTGAAACATCACACACATAGTGTCATTAGTCAGACTTCTCCGAATTGTTTGTATCTATGGGTGGAGCTGATGCTAAACACACACACACACACACACACACACACACACACACACACACACACACACACACACACACACACACACACA
>JBBPDC010186973.1:0-15319 GCA_037974485.1 Hemigrammopetersius urotaenia
ACATCACGTTCAGAATTATGGAATTCATGGGGATGAAATCAGAGGGGTTTTATTTCTTGGTTTGTGACTGTTTGCCAATTGGCAACAGACAAGGCTTAAAGAAGCAATGTTAGAGTTCGTTAGCATTAATGCTAATGCTAACGCTAATGCTAACGTTCAGATTTTAGATACAGAAAAGTAAAAGAGAATGAACAAATAAATGGGTTACTCTTACCACAATAACAGAAACAAATAATTGGGATTAGCATTGCACCTCCTATCATGCTCAAAACAGGGGATGATGGATTGAGGAGTAGGTGGATGGATGGATGGGTGGATGGATGGGTGCACGATGGATGGATGGATGAAGGGTGAATGATGGATGGATGGATGGATGAAGGGTGAATGATGGATAGAAGGGTGGATAATGGATGGATGGATGAAGGGTGAATGATGGATGGGTGAATGGATGGATGAAGGGTGAATGATGGATAGAAGGGTGGATGATGGATGGGTGAATGGATGGATGAAGGGTGAATGATGGATAGAAGGGTGGATGATGGATGGGTGAATGATGGATGAAGGGTGAATGATGGATGGATGGATGGATGGATGCATGGATGAAGGATGAATGATGGATGGATGATGTATGGATGGATGATGAATGGATAGAAGGGTGGATGATGGATGGATGGATGGATGAAGGGTGAATGACGGATGGATGGATGGATGAGTAGATGGATGATGTATGTATGTATGGATGGATGATGAATGGATGGAAGGGTGGATGAAGGATGGGCCTAATTAAGCCTGATTGTTTCCATGCCTTGTAATGAAGGTAGATGTGTTTTACCGTTCAGACCTGATGTGACATGGCTTTACATGAAGTGCATGGATAGATGGAAGGGTAGATGATGGAGCGAGGATGGATGGATGGATAGAAGGGTGGATGATGGATGGATGAGCAGGTGGCTGGATAGAGGGGTGGATATGCAGATGGATGGATGGATGATTGTTCCCACGCCTTGCATTGAAGGTATATGCGTTTTACCATTCAGACCTGATGTGACCTGGCTTTATATGAAGTGCTTTATTTGAGGCCATACTACTTTAAGGTGACTTGCCTCCTGTGTGTGTGTGTGTGTGTGTGTGTGTGTGTGGTCCTGTATGACTCACACTGACTCATGAAACTGATCCTCCTGCCAGACCTCAGATGCACCTCCACCAACAACCATTCTACCTGGAATAAAAGAGTGTGAGAGTGTGTGTGTGTGTGTGTGTGTGTGTGTGTGTGTGTGTTTTGCTCCCTCTGGAATAAGTGCCAGTGTAACAGGACTGATCTCCTCCTTCCGGTCCGGAGTGAGATCAGCTCTTTTCTATCCTCTCGGTCAGTTGAAGTTGGCCAGGGAGGGAGATGGACATCAGAGTTCTCCTGGCTTTTGAAATGTGTCATCAGTGGAAGCAACTGCAGCGCTGAGGAAAATAATCCTTTATATGTGCAAGGCACATAAAAAGCTCTGGTAGTACTTTCTTCTTCTTTTGTTGTTTAAGGGTTGTTGGCTAAATTAAATGCCACACATGCCAGGCTACTGTTTCAATTCCTAATAAAGTAAGATCATTTCTCCAGGACCTCAGGTGAGTAGAAACATGATGAAAAATGAGCAACATATGCTGCTGCCAAACATATATGTGTGTGCATACACACAATAAATATTCATATTTACACACACGTAACGACTATTCCGTCTTTGACTGTTTTTGTGTTATTATACAGGGCGGCTTCAGTGTCACCCAAGACAAAAACTACGAAGTGGAATCAAATTATACTTTCATTACAAGACTAAGAATTTTGTTTTCTGTGGAAATCCATTATTTTAAACTAAATATTTACTATTCAGTATAAACAACACTGTTTTGTGGTATTGCTTACATAAATCTTGTGGTGTTTCTATATAATCCTCGATTCTTTCTAAACCAAAGAGGCTCAGCCAGAGAGCAGCAGGGTCAGAACAGAACAGTGCTGCGAACACAGAGAACTGCAGCTCATGGACTTCATCCCACCTGAGGAAGAGAGCCCACCTCCGGCCTGGTGTCTTAGAACCAGGGAGGCCGAGGAGCGTTTAAGTGGGACCTGAAGACTGTAATCAGACTGAGGAATGTAAACCTGGCAGCAGCACGGAGGAAGGCTGGAGCGTCAGCTGGACACAAGCTACACCTTGCAGCCACATCACACACACAGCTGAGGGACCACCCGCCCCACACGCTCCCGAATACGCCACAGCAAGGGTCAGGCAAAGACAAAGTTCGGCTCATCCACCACTAATCCGGGGTTTTATCCAACAAAAACTCCATAATTCAGAGGTGGAGACGTTCACTGGAGAGAAACCGACCAGCTCTGATCTCTTCCCATTGTTGGTGAATGGAACCAGACGTCTCCAACACAAATCCATCCGTTTTATTCTATGTTGGATGTTGATGATGTAAAATAGTGAATCTGAACTAAATCACTTTTCTTTGGGGACTTTAGAGGCAGACGTCTGGTTCCATTCACCTCCACTGTGAACAGATCAGACTGAGTTTCTTCAGAAGCACCCCTCTGTTTACACCTTAACTCTTAATTAAGGAAATACCTAGAGTTTGTACCCTCGTTGCTATAGTAACAGCCTCTACTCTTCTGTGAAGGCTAGATGTTGGAACATTGCTGTGAGGATTTGATTGTATAAGAGCATTATTGAGGTCAGATACTGATGTTGGAACATTGCTGTGAGGATTTGACTTGACACGTGAACGTTAGTAATAAAAACAGTATGCAGTAGAATTGTGATGGTAGTTGGAAGCTGGGTTCCAGCGCAGAGCTGTTGGGTTTTACTGGGCACAGCAGTTTACTGTGAGGGCATTTTTTACTGGAAACAGGTCATGAGAACTGGAGGAAATTCAAACAAGGAATAAAATAAAAGGAACAGACTAATGAGTAGCGTTTGTGAACGCTAGGGTAGAGACTACTCTCGCTCGCTCGCTCGCTCAGGGCGAGTTTAAAGCTGTGGTCGACAGACTCTGTGATGAACGGCGTGTAAAAAAGCAGACAGGCCCTAGCAACACATGCGGGAGACAGACTGTTCCATTTCACTGCTGACTAATAACCTCTCGCAGCCAGACTGTCTCACACGTCCTGGAACCCAACAGACAGTCTACACCGAGCCTCATCTGCCACTCTGGGTCAGGACAGAACGGCTCCCGCTGTGCCTCCCAGAGTTCGGCCTCGGACTCCCCGGCGGGGGCGCTGGGGTTTTCTCCAGGCAGCAGGTTTCACCAGTGGAGAAGAACGCTAGGACTGGCCTGAATCATTTGAATACTGGAGGTGCTAAACTACCCCTGGATTGTGTGTTTCTCTGGCTTCTCTGGCTTTCACCCAGTGTGTAGGTAAAGTATTCCATACTGGACTGTAAAAACACTGGCAATTTTGTCTGTTACTACACTACAGTGTACAACTACAGTATATATATATGTATATATATATGTCCTTTTTCTGTGGCTTAGTTGTATTTTATGTTCTGGTCATTATTTTATGGTGTTAGGATTGAACCAGGGTGCGTTTCCACTTACACCAAAATTCAGGTTGCATCACTGTTGTAGGAACGGATCTGTGGCGTAACTCAAGGAACCTCTGTGTGTCGTTTCGGATAAAGGCATCTGCCAAATGATGTAGTGCAGATGTTCATGTTTTGAAATGAGATGTTAAACAACATGGAGGTCTTGCTGCTCTACAGAAGATCTGAATAATGTGAATAGGGTTCGTTCCTCATGTTGGTCTTTGATTCTGCATTTAGTAAAAACGCATGTCCTAAACATGCTTAATCAGTAACGGCTATTAAAAAGGACTGTAGTAAAACACTTAAATACATTAGAACTAACTTGTTTAGCCTAGGTCAGCGGTTCTCAAATGGGGGTATGCGTATCCCAGGGGGAACGTGAAGGCCCCCCAGGGGGTACATGAAGGCCCCCCAGGGGGTACATGAAGGCCCCCCAGGGGGTACATGAAGGCCCCCCAGGGGGTATGTAAAATTTAGATAGATAATTTAAAAAAAATAGCATCCACGCAAACATCCTTTAAAAATGTTTAATAAATGTTTCAATAAAATGAAAGTGTTAAGTTCATAAACTGAATTTTATATTCAATGGTGTATTGAATTTCATTATCCTAAAAAACCCAGAGCCACAAGGCATCACCTGTCAATCACTGCCACCTTAAAAAACTCAAACAATGGAGATGTGGTTGAGAGTAGCAGCAATGCCACTGAGAACACGTACCAAAGAAGGTGAAACCAGAGCCGGAAAAATTCAGTCAGTATTTAGAGGAATATGTTTTAATGGGATTTACGTCCACGGGTTGCAACCCACCCAAGCCACTGTGTTTTTTCTAGAGGTGGGCATAGATTATTTTTTTTTAATCTAGATTAATCTCATTGTAATCTTGAGATTAATCTAGATTAAAATGCCCCCTCCCCCCCCCAAAAAAATGATCCCAATGCCTGTTTTTATAGTGTAAACCATAAACATGCCTCCAAATGTTCTCGCAGATCACTTTAATTTCATTTGGGACTCAGTTTAATACATTACCCTTAAAGAAAATGTAAATATTAACCCAAGGTTTAAATACGGAAAAGTCAGGAACGAGAGAGAGACAGAGAGAGACAGAGAGTGAGAGAGAGAGCGACAGAGAGAGCGAGACAGGTTTAAAACGGGCGCGATCCGGCAAAGTCACGAACCAGAGACAGACAGACAGACAGACAGACAGAGAGAGAGAGAGAGTAAATCTGCGCTAAAATATCAAGGTGAAAGTCATCATAGCTTGCTCAGTATAGACCCAGCTCCCAACCCAACTTTGTGAATAGATTAACGGCCCAGCACTAGCTTTTTCTGTGCGGAGAAGCTACCCAATGATAGCATGAAGCCTGTGCATCTTCAGTGGCATCTCAAGACAAAACACGTATGTCATGTTGGTAAGCCACCTGAGGTTATTAAGAGGAAACTTTCTGAATTCAGGTCATCGCAAGACATGATGCATAAAGCCTTCACAACATCAGCCAAAGCCCTGGAGGCCTCTTACTCGTAGCTAAAGCCAAGAAACCATTCACTATAGCTGAAGACCTTTTCCTTCCCGCCGCTGTTGTGCTAGCTGAGACCATGCTGGACAGAAATACAGTGGAGAAATTTAAGACTGTGCCTTTGTCAAATGACTCTCTTTGCCGCAGAGTAGATAAAATGGGAACAGACATTGTCGAGCATGATGTGAGGAAACGTTTCGACTCCAGCTGGATGAACCCACAGTCACTTGCTGCTTTTGTGAAATACGTTGATACTGACGACATTTATGGGCAAATATTTTTCTGCAAAAACGAGGGGAAAGCAACAGGACTGGACATTTTTAATGCAGTCAACACTTGCTTCTGTGAAAATGGCCTGAGCTGGAAATCCTGCAGCAGCATCTGCACCGACGCAGCATCATCAATGACGAGCAGCGCAAGATTTTGTACGACAGCATCAAAGCGATCAACTTCATAAAGTCAAGACCACGTAATGCATGCATATTTTGCCTCCTCTGTGAAAATATGGAAGCTGAAGTGTGCTGGCTCTCTCGAGGGAGAATACTCAACCGGCTGTTGGAATTACAATCCGAAGTGCGCGCCATTCTGATCTCCCCATGCCCCCTTGTTTCAGGACACAGACTGGCTTGCAAAGCTGTGCTATTTGGCAGATATTTTCAGCAAACTGAACGAACTGAATATGTATCTCTGGGGGAAAAGGAAGCAGCATTTTAAACCCATATGACAAGGTGGGTGACTTTCTGAAGAAAGCAGAGCTGTGGAGAAGGGCCTGTGGACATTTCACCCGCTTTCCTCAGGTCTCTCTGGTGAGGATGCACACAGAGCTCCAGTCGGGTTGGTCATAGTGGGACATTTGACCCCCTTGATTCAAGAGTTTCACCCCTACTTTCCTGACATGACAGAGAAATCTGCACTGCTGGATTGGGCGAGAAAGCAATTTCTCTTGTCAGAAGCAAATAAAAGCAAGCTACCCGTCACTTATCAGGAAAAACTCCAGATGAAGTTTGTGTGTGTGAGGCAGGAGCAGCCTGACTTGGGACAGAAAGCTTTGGAGCAGTTACTACCTTTTGCCTCCACATATTTATGTGAGGCCTCCTTCTCTGCTATGACTGTGATCAAAACAAAGCAAAGAAACAGACTGTGTCTGGAGAAGAGCTTGATCACAGCTGCTGTGTCCCTGACACCAAGATTGACAAAGATCCTCAGTGAAGCACAACCTCAAGATTCTCACTAAAATATAAGTGCAAAAGCACTCAGTTCAATGCAACAATGAAGCTAAACTGATAACTGATAGACAGAGTATAATAAATCGGATGGATGGATGGATGGATGGATGGATGGATGGGTGGGTGGATGGATGGATGGGTGGGTGGGTGGGTGGATGGGTGGATGGATGGATGGATGGATGGGTGGGTGGAAGGATGGGTGGGTGGAAGGATGGATGGAAGGATGGGTGGGTGGGTGGGTGGATGGATGGATGGATGGATGGATGGATGGATGGATGGTCTAGTAGGATCCTTGTGTCTGGACCAAGAGGTCATGTGTTCGAATCCTACCTTCAGCACCACCCTTAAGACCCTTAACCCTAAGTTGATCCAGGGACCCTTAACCCCAAGTTGGAAGTCGCTTGGCATAAAAGCCTCTGATAAATGCCGTAAAGGTAAATATACAGATAAATGGATGAGCTGAAGGACGGAAAGACAGATGGATAGTTTAATTTATTTTGTTTTTCTAAATAGATGTAGCATGGAAGGGAAGACGAGGTCAAAGTCGGGAAAATAAAGTGAAATCTGAATATTCAAAGTCTGTAAAACGCTGTTCAGACCAGCCTTCACCTCCCCAGCAGTCGCGTCTCTGATAACCTTACTGTGTAATTTCACTCCAGACATGGCCTGGAACACCCAGTCCACATTAACTGCGTCACCTTAAACGCACCGCGGAGCTGAGGGGAGGCGTTCACATTCTGTACAGCAGAGATCCACCCGCACAGACTGGATCAGAACACACAGTCTATCTTACACACACACACACACACACACACACTTACTCATGCACACGCACAATCCAGCAGCACTCAGGGTTCTCAGCGTTCATGACTCACTGCGAGTGGGTGGGCTGTTTCCTTGACATCTTTAAAACATACTTTGGAGAGGCTCACTTAAGCGTGCTCCAAAAGTGTTAAAAACAAAAAAAAAAAAAACAAAAAAAAAAGGTTTCTCTGCCCAGCACTGCCCCAGACTGCACAGAGGCTCGAATGGATCATTTTCAGGATGTGATTCAGCCCTGAATTCAATTATAAGATGGCCACTCCCACCAAAAAGTGCCTCGTCAGGTTCAGCAAACTTTAGATTGATCTAAAATTAGCAATTAAATGATTGGTTTTGAACTTTTTAAACAACGTTTAGAGTGAAAAGAGTGAATTAGAGAGAAGAGAAAGGATTCTTTGTTGGGTTCAGTAATTACTTTCTATGCTTATTAAAGGTGCGAATACATGTTGGTCCCAAAGTGGCAATTCAGTTGCAGCGTTTCTGTAATATTACAATCATATTGTAATGTAATAACACTCAAATGAGTCTGGGCTCATTTTCTGGGCCAACTGTCAAACGTAAAGCTCCAAAAGAGCTGTAGAGTGTTGATGCTTCTCCAGACACCTTTATACTAAACAAGCCCAGCGGGGTGGTGGTGGAACTTGAGATGAATCGAACCATGTTTAAAGACGACTCCCTGTGAGAAGGGAGGTGTACGGAGCGAGTCGTGGCGGTACCTGATGTCCGTGCAGCGTGTAGAGAAGCCGGCCCTCCACCAGGTCCAGGATCTTTAGCGTGGAGTCGCTGGAGGCCGTGATGAGGTAGTTCCCAGACGGGTGGAAGGAGAGGGAGTTCACCACTGCACTGTGAACTGTAGGAGCCCAAGAACATGAAGCACAAAACTACGTGTGTTAGAATCGGACAAGAACATAGAAATACTGGCCGTCCTACAGAACATGATACTGATCAAATGATATTTTAGTGACATTTATCTGCCAAGAGGTTTGTTCTTAGTCTTTTAATTCTCTTTTGCTTTCTTCTTTCCTTAATTGCAGAACCTGTGTATGTCATTTACTGGGTGGTGTTTAAAACACAAACAGCAAATGAACAGTAAATAAACTACAAATAAACGGAAAATGAGCAGTGAATGAAGAGTAAATGAACAATAAATGAACAGTGCACGAACAGAAAATGGTCTACGTACCATAAGTAAAGATTAACTAAATAGTGAATAACAGTAAATAAACCAGCGAAGAACCAGGAGCAGATCATTCCGGACGATCAGGTGGTGATCAGTATACTGGTGGTGCTGAGTGCTGAGCTGTTGGAACTCCTTTATCTGAGCATCTTTAGGAACTTTGCAGTCTATCGCAGTAAAACATTTGTTCACATTTCTTTCATTTAATCTCCTCAGTATGACAAAGATCAGACAGTCTGACAGAAAACAGGATTTTTACACCAACAAGGAGAATCAGAGCAAAAGATAATGAATGGGGGGGTGAAGACTTTTGCACAGTGCTGTATCTTATCAAGCACAATGCTGCATTAATAATCAGCAGTCAGGACATTATGCTTCCAATTCAGGGACATCAAACACTAAAAGCCTTGCAGCTCCTTTTCATACAGTAACTTAAGTAACACTGAATAGGTCTTTCATTGTGAGCATTCGAGTGCCCTCCAAACCCCTCTGTTGTACTAAGAATGTCATCACCCACACAAATCTGCATCTAAAAGACTGCATGAGACACCACCCCCAAAAGGGCAAACAGAGCCACTGCAGGAATGAAAAGATTGAAGAAGTTTACATCTGTGTCCTACAGTAACAGACCATTGAGATGAGAGGAGCGTTAAAAATAACTAAACTAAAGTCATATCAGTTCTACACTTTGGGTTGGTTACTCAGACAGGGATTAAGGCTGTGCACACACGTACACGGGTATTTCTGACAACGGGGATTCTCCATTTTTGATTTTTTTTTTTTAAATGGCATCCACGCAAGCAAGTTTTCAAAAATATCTCCATCCACATGCAATCGCAAAAACGCTGGCGATATAACTGTCACCGTTGGGTCAGTGGCCAGTAGGGGCCACTGCTTTTCTGTTGTTTTTGGGTCTTTTATTTTGATATTCTGTTCTGTTTTCCTCCTTGTTTCCGGTTTTCACCTGTTTGTGTTTTGTTCTCTGATTACTGTCTGTACTTAAGTTCTGTTCGTTGAGTCCACTGTTATCTGTCCATCGCCTCATTTCACCTCGTTTATGCCTCGTCTGATCCCTGTTTTCACGTTATCTTGTTCCCGTTTCTAGCGGCCCTTGTGCCAGGTTTTTGTTTCCGTTTTGTTTTTGTGTCAACCACAGCTTGGATACTTGCTTTCCAGCATGGTCCTTGCCCCGAGGTAAATCGCGGGAGCCGGTTAGACCCGGCCCTCGTGACAATCACCTTAAACAGTACAGCATTGGTGACCAATCAGAAGCCTTGGATGGGGGACGTCATTAATAGAGACTGTCTGCTTGGATATAACAGAATCCAAGGCGACTCTGACCTGTCGGTCCTTCATACTGGAGGGACAGAAACACCACGTCTGAGTATTAACAGGCCAAAACTCCTAATGATGTTGAGAGCAGTAGTACTTTGTAACCATAGGGATTGTAGATGAAAACCTAACAAACACTGCGCATGCTGTGACGTCATATGAGTGCCACACAATATGACGCGAAACAGTCTGTTTTTCAAAATCACATGGTTACATGACCTCAATTCACCATATATCTGACATATAGCTCTTGAACGAGCTGCAATTCAGGGCAACCAATCAGAAAATAAATTATATTTTTTTAAAAAGGCCTTTTAGACATTTGCCACATTTCATGAACACCTCAGTTCATCAGAACACCCAGTAACTCACCTGGAGCTGTGATTGGTCGCCCTGTCAGAAACACTGAGATTGGTTAGAGGCTCATTTGCATATTCTGTGGTACCAGTATCAGTATATGTTATCATAGACTGTGCAGCCCTGCTTTAGAGTTCATTTCCATAGAATACTAGCACGCTGACTGGTGTGGGTGGGTGTGTGTGGGTGGGTGTGTGTGTGGGGGGCGGGGGGGGCAATGTGAAAAGTCAGAGGGGTGGTTCTGAAGGAATGCAGGCGCTCCTGTCGTGGACATGTAAAATATCAGGCTGTCAGCCGTAAAAGAAAGATGCTGAACAGCCGTCAGGTGGCAGCGGACGAGCCTGAAGAAAAACGAGAGCGAGACGTATCATTACTCATGCTCTGGACCCGCAGCGCTCCTAAGGTAGCTGGAGTAGGCAACAGCCGGATCCCTGGGAGGGTAATTACAGCCGGACGGGCCGCCTTTTGTCCGACGACTCTGACCAATCCTCCTAACGGGACCCTTTGTTCCCCGCCGTTTCTGCCGGCGTGAGTTGGACACGCGCCAGCTGATGACACTGCGTAAAGCGGCCTCGTGTTCTGTCTCCTGTCTCAAACTTCTAATCCATTCAAATCATTTCGAGCATGAATGCGACTGCATCAGATCGATCTTAGCACTTAATGGTTTTCTAGTCAAAGATGCTGTGGGCAGAGGCGGCGGTTGTGACGTCGGAGAACGCGTCCGACCGTTTGACATCTGATGTTGAAATTCACTAAAGCTGCCTCACAACCCTCAGACGAGTTTAGCATCGCATCAGTTATTTCACAAAACCCCGAAACCAGGCTGTTGCTTTCAAAACCGCAAGAAACAGAGAAGTCTGGTGAACTCAGATGACTCAGATGTAAACAAAGTCACAAACAGTCTCTTTTAATATCCTGGAAACTGTGACTAAAATCAGTGTGTGTCACTATTATTTCAGATTTTAGTATCTGACCATTTTAAGCAAATTATGGTTAATGTTAAATATAAGAGCATCAGTAACAATCAGTATCAATATCCATGACTATGGACAGGTACAGATTTTGATACTGTTTATTAATACTGATACTTATGGGTATTCTTATTGATCCTACTTTCTATAATCTGGTGCAGAAAGTAAAGTCGTCTCATGGAAAGCTCTAGAAGTTCAGCAGTGATTTGAGATGTTTTGGAAAAATGAGGATCTAAACTGTGTCCTGAGTTTCTGTTTCGATAATGAGGGAGGAGCGTCGCTACAAACCAGTTTAATACACATCTCTATAACTGCCCAGTCAGGAACTGGGACCAAAGTAGCACCAGTTTAATACACATCTCTATAACTGCCCAGTCAGGAACTGGGATCAGTTCAGGACCAGTAAGGACTAGTTTAGAACCAGTTCTCCAAACAGATCACTAATCATGACGTGTTCTATTTGAGAATTCTGGTATCCTGAAGCTGACAGTGAGCTGCTGTGGGTCTGATTAGCGTTTACAGTTCTATGAAGGATTATTATGAAAGACTGAGGCTCACCTTGGTAGTGCTGCAAGAGCTTATTGGTTCGAATATCCCACACTTTGACGGTGTTGTCTGTGCTCCCAGCTGCAATGCAGGTCCCACTAGGGTGGAAGTCGGCATAATTCACATACCTGAAAATAAACAGTCTTTACTGGACAGTATCGAACTGAGCAGCAAGTCACAGTGAACTTGACTGTAATCTCCAAGTGAACTTGTTTGCACACATATACACACACACACAGATATTTAGAGAGAACAAAAAGACACATAGAATACTCATATATAAAACTACACACTCTAGACTAGAAGTAAAAATGTGCAATTTGGGACAATGCCATTTTTTTAACATTCAAAAAAAGGTTCAAATGTTGCAGTCAGATGGAAAAATACTGTGTGATTTATATGTACAAATGTTTAGCAGCTGTTCAATACATATTAGGGTTGGGCATGTTGCTGCGTTATTATTGCGTTAACACATTTACTTAAAGCGGCATTATTTTATTGTGCATTAAAACAGTTCATTTGCTTTTTTGTGCTGGACCACTTCACTCTATTAGGGACTCTCTACTGCACACAGACTCAGGGATTAAAGCATCATCTTACAGAAATTATTTTTTTGCTCCGTGTTGTGGGACTAGTGATGGGCACAGCAGCTACACTAAAAAGATTTGCTCAAACGATTTGTTCACTGAATCATTCAGCGTTTGGCAGGAGGAGCCTGTGACTCCGACAATCTGAACTGACACACGGCTGAACGGTTCAGGTTTCAATTCGGTCCATGGCTTCCGGGAGACCGGGAGATGAGAGTGTTGTGGCTGTGTTGCTTTGACAAACACGTTAGTAAAAAAATAAACTTGTTTATAAATTATGTTGTTTTAAGTTTCCTGTCCTACGGTACGCTATTTAACTGGTCTGCTCTGCAAATTGGGCTCAGTGAGTGATCCATTCAATGAACATATAGCCCACAGTACATTCAGTGAAGGATTCACACTGAACATGCACCGTTCCCTCGCTAATTGTTGCAATGAGAGAGTAACGCATTTTCTCAGGGTTTTATACACTATTTGTTACATGCTATGTACAGTAGTAGCTGCGGTGGCAAAAAATAAGTTATTTTTCTCCGAGGTACACAACACACCCCTATCTCCCTCCGTCGCTCCTGCTTAGTGCCTGCTACAGCTGGTGAGTCTCACTTTCTTCTCATTACTGCAAGCCTAACGTTTTAAATTTCTGGAAACTAAATCTGTTAAAACAACAGAGAACAACGGTTGGCATGAATGTGTATCCCTCAGAGGAATGTGATTCAGGAGAGTGTAGCTCACTGAGTGATTCGTCCATTCAGGCCTCAGCGAAGGCCTCCCTCCCGCCCTCCCTGCTAAAAAGCTCCTTATTAGTGTTTAAACCAAATGTTATTCCACTTTTAATCATATAGCAGTACTTTAACAATATAAGTGCACAGAACACTACTTTTGAATTAATTATTTAATTCCGTGCATAACAAAATGCGATTAATTGCAATAAAAAAGAATTGTTGCCCAGCACTAATATAAATATACAGTCAATCTGTGAAAATACAGAAACTCTGACACCGTGTCTAGGACAAGCGTAACATGGAAGTGTTTCTGGCATGTAGCTGCATCATAAAACAGTCTTACCCACAAGATAGAGGTTTCTAATAAGGCGGCAATTCTTTCCAACATCTAATACCTTGTCATTGTAATAGTACTGAAAATGTCGTATGTGGTACAGAAGAGGAGGATACGTACCCGCCGTGTTCACAGAAAGAGTAAATGCATTCTCTGCTATTTTTGTCCCAGATCTTTACCGTTTTGTCATCGCTTGCAGATACAATTAATCGCCCATCTGGTGAAAACCTGTCAGAGAGCAGAAAACAGAGGTCAGGCACTGTAAAAAAAAAAAAAAAATCAATTAAAAAAAAAAGTTAATTTAGGAAAACCATTTTATGATGACAGATCTCTCAGGATATGCCTGTTGTATTCATATGTCATCCAAAATAACATTTGTGTCATTCTGAGTATTTTCTCAGATCAGTAAAGTTTTCTGTTTCATGATACATAAATAGCATAAAATATTAGATGCACTAATAATACTTACATGTATTAATATTTATCTTTACATTTGTAAATATAAACCTATATCATGTATTCATATTGTAAATACTATATTATTGTATGTTATTTTGTTAATTGTCTTGTTACATATTTGTTGTTTTATACAGTTTGCTTGAGAGACACAATCGACCGGAATCAAATTCCTCGTATGTGTTCGTTCACATACTTGGCCTGATCCTGATTCTGATTTGTCCTAGTCCTACAAGACACACTTCTTCAAAATCCCAGTATCGGTACCCGGCCACTGCCTCTGTGATGTGGGTTTCGGAGCCTGGGCTCTCAGGACTGAGCTTTTTTGAGACTCCAGGCTCTATCACCGCTTTATTCAACTCATCAGATCATTTCCAGGCTCTCAGCAGGATGAGTCAGACATGCTAAAGCAAAAACGGCACTTCATTTCCACGTTATCATGTGAAATTCAAACCGAATCTCTTGCTATGACCTGTTTGTACGTGTGAAGGGCTTTCACGATTACTCAAGATTATTTAAAGTGCATGTTCTTGATGAATCAGCGTCGTTATTCTTTCACAGTTCGAACAAAAAGCAGAGTACGCCTCAAGAAAAACTGGCCTAAACGCAAACTAAAAACTAACTAAAGGCAACTTGGTTTAAAGACAAATTCATTGGCAGACGACCTGGTTACTAATGAAATCCACAGCAGCAGTCCAACACTCACGCAACTCTTAAGATGCTAAGGAGGACAATTTAGCGTCAAAAAGGTCCAGTTTCACAGTGAATCTTCATCGTTCCTTAATTCATCTGTGCACTCTGTACACTTACCACATCATTTCAACTTCTAAATTTCTAAAGTTCAAGAGCATCTTACAGTTTCAGGTACGGCATCAGTGCGTCACTGCTTGTGTGTGTGTGTGTGCGTGTGTTAGAATATGCAGCTAAACATTTTTTCCTAATTTCTTTTCAGTTCTGTGAGAATTGACTGAGACGCTGTAAACTGTTAATGCTGGCCACTGAAAGAAAAGTAAGATCTGAGCACTCACTTTGCACAGCGCACCCAGTTGATGTGCTGGTTGAAGGAGAAGAGAAACTTCTGCCGATGGACCGTCCACACTTTGATGGTTTTGTCGTCCGAGGCGGTCACTAAAGACTGTCCGTCGCTGGAGAAGTTGACGCTCCGGACGGTTCCGGTGTGGGCTCTGAACGCCGTGGATTCTCCTTTCCTGAAACAAACAGCATTATGAGATGAAAGTCACTGGATGAGTTTCCTAACAGCCCAATCACCTGTTAATGTATAAATCAGCTTTGCTACAGCAAAACCAACAATAAAAGAAAACCTGAAAACTCTCACAAATCTTTATAGTAATACAGTGTTTCCCCAACCATTAAACAGTCGTGATGTGAGGGTCAGCCTGTAGCCTGTGGGCTGGGTGGGTTCAGAACATTTGGCGGGTCCAAAATGACAAAGCAGTTAAGTAATAAATAACTTACAGAAACCCTGCGGTTCGGGTCGGGTTCAGGCTATTTATTTTTGTGAGGCAGGATGGCTCTCATTACGGATCAGGTGGGTGCGTAATGAGGAATCTGGATCTGTGCTTCACTATCACATTGTCAGACTCACACATCACCCAGACATCTGAGTTTACACTTCACCTAAGAAATATGATACGGGGGGGGGGGGGGGGAAGTTCTGTTCTGAAGTTTCCCCAGCTGGTTCAAG
>JBBPDC010186992.1:2395-15317 GCA_037974485.1 Hemigrammopetersius urotaenia
TCTGTCTACGCGCTCTCTGTCTACGCGCTCTCTGTCTACGCGCTCTCTGTCTACGCTCTCTCTGTCTACGCTCTCTCAGTGACCATCAGTGTTGTCTCCTAAGATTTCACAGATGTGTGATTGACTTGAAGATACATTGTGTCGTTTAAGTGTTCCCTTTATTTTTTTGAGCAGTATAGTTATATGTAAACCTGGTCTCACTGGATTCATTGGTTCCTCGTGTGGCTCTGGAACATACTTTTCTTCTGTTGATAAATAGCTTTGTGTTGCAGTTAGTTGCTTCATATATGCCCTCAATTCTTCTTCCAAATGCGGTCCCTGATAGGGTTCTCTCAAATGCTGTGCAGGCATATGTATACCAGTACGCCTTTAATGAGGTCATATCAGATCAGGTTCTTTTGACTTGAATACAATAATCCATCAATGTCTTTCAAAAGATACCACACAACTATTTAAGCCTTGTATATTAGTATTGTAAGTAGTGTAGCGTTTAGCATTCCCTCATGATTTCACCACAACCCATTGCTGTCTTGTTCTGCTCCCCTTGAACACTTAGATTTTCCATATATCACCTGTTCTTGTATCTGCACTAAATCATTCAGAATATTCACAGGTTCTACTGTTGCCGCTGGAGCTATTACAGGAACTTCACATTTTGAGTCTTTTCTTGTCACCTCAACAAAGTTATTTCTCTTAATTACATAATTATTCTCTTAAGCTTGGAATTTAACTATTGTTACACTACTTGGCATCATCATCAGGTCTAATATCTCTTCAGGAGCAGAAATGAATACTGCAAACTTCTTGATTAAATATGTGAGGAGAATGTCCAAACCCTTGAGGGAGCCTTGTATATACATATTGCTTCCCTCTTTCTAAGAGCAAACAAATATCTTACTCTTCATCCATGGGAATACGAGTGCATTGCTGTACGATGTTTAGCATATGAAAGAATATTCATAAGTAACCTCTTCCAACCAGTACACATTTGCTTGTTTCCCCTATACTACATCTACCTGTGTGCTTACCATTTTGTCAATATGGATGCGGTCTGTCATTTGGGTTCCCAAACTGCACAAAGCGTCTTGCCCTAATAAATTTACAGGAGCTTGTTCTGACACTAATACAGGTATACTAGTTATTTTATCCTGTACTCTTAAATGAACTAGAGCCTTTACTGGTATTAGCTGCACCAAGAATCCTACTGTCCTGACACATTTCCTGACATGGGAGTTTGGCAGAATTTGAATCTAGACATGTTTAACATGCTTCTGTCACGGCTGGAGGGGCTAGCCCTCAGCCGTGAGCTACCTTGGGGCATGACCCAATACTCAGACCAGGGATTCATGCTGACTAAACTTTATTTACAACGAGAAGAAACCTAGAAACAGAAACCAGGCATGAGGGTCGTCAGAACAGGAACTAGATACCAGGATACAGGCTAAGGGCAAACACACGAAAACGAGGTGCTAAAGTGAGGGGAAATGAGGCAATGGACAGATAGCGAGGATTAACACAAACAGGACTTAAATACAAACAGAAATCAGTGGGCAAAACAGGTGACGACCAAAAACATGAACAGAAACGGAACCAAACACTGAAAAGCAGCGACCTCTACCGGCCGCTGACCAGACCGTCGCAGCTCCAGTGTCTAACACAGGTATTGTTTATCATTTGCCTTGACTTGCAGTCATGGTTGTACTGGGTTTGAGTTTGACAGCGGAATATCTTTGACTCCATCCCTGTGGAGGTTACAGGTCGACCCTCCCTGCTTTCCAGGTCTCCTTCATGGATTTACTGGACATTTCTTTCAGATGTGCTCCCTTTGTCCACACCCCCAGCAGACTCCAGGCATCCTTGGGGTTGTTGTTGCCGGTTTCTGCCTCTTGTTCTCTGTCCTCTTGGTCCACCTCCTCCAGACTGGAATAGGATGAGCTGTAGACTGCAATGGTTGCTGAACTCAATTCCCCTGCTGACCTGCAGGTAGTGCTTTACTGTTCACTGAAACTTTTTTTTTAATCTGTGAAAAACCTGTAAAAACTGTCACTGGTTTCAAGTTTCTCTTGTTTCTTGACTTTCTGCTTGTCTGTCTGTCCACTGCATACACCACATGAGCCACAAACTCCTAACAATCTGATCAGTCCCACCATGTTTTCCAGCTTTCTCTTTGACTCCCAGGGCCAAGAGACGCCCAAATGCTTTTTTCTTTAATGTCCAGTATCCCCTTATGGGACCCTTAGTGCAGATCCAGCAGACTCTCTGTCACAGTCAGGCCTGTGGACTCTGGGACAGTTTCTACCTGCGACCACTGGGGGTCGCATTGGCCCATGGACTTCCCTGAGGAAATGAACTGGCCATGTGTCTACAGTCACCAGGCCATTACTCACTTCACCTGTCTCTGTTCCTCCTGTGTTTCTATTGGTTCTTAGTCCTGTCTCACCTGTATTTATAGGTGCCTTCTCCAATTGTCTCTCATGCGAACATACCTTCACATTGCGTCTTCCATACCCCTGTGCTGTATGTTGTTTTCCGTATTAAAACTTGGATTTGTGTGGTATGAGGTCTGCTCTGGTGCTTCTTAATCACTCGCAGTACAGACTGGACTAATCGTGACACTCTCCCCTTTATCAATATTGATCTGTATTCTCCCCTCTTCTAGCTGTTTATCTAGATCCTGAATAATGCTTGTTTTATTTCAGCCTTGAGTCCCCACTTTGGTGTATACCAGTTGACTTTCTTTTCTTAGGTTATTTCCACGCGACCCAAAAAAGCGTTCTCTATTTCTAGTCCCCTCTCAGATCATCTACAACTGCCATCTGCTCAGTAACATCACACCTTCCCTCTATAACAGGACACTGACCCGTAGAGGGAGGAGGAGCATCATATTTTTTCCTTTTTACTTTCCTTTCTCTTTCCTGTTTCTTTTTACAAAAATAGTTGTCCCCCTCAATTTTTAATTTATTTTCTCATTGTATCTTTCTCTTCTCACTTTTGTTTCCTGACTTGTAATTCTGAATGAAGACTCCTAAAGCCTCACACAACCCCAAATTAAACAAACCCCTTTCTGGTATTTAGACTCTAGTTCCACATCACCCAATTTGTACTAAAGAGCTTGGAGAACAGGGATTTAATGAATATTCAATTTAATTCAATTTAATTTATATAGCGCTTTGTACAACCAGGTTGTCACAAAGCAGCTTTACAGAGTCCAGGTCTGAGCCCTTCGTGAGTAAGCCAAAGGCGACAGAGACGACGAAAAAGTCGAGAGGAACCAAGACTCAAAAGGGAAACCCGTCCTCCTCAGGCCTCAGTGAACAAGGTTATAGGCAGATAGGCAACAGAGTTGGTTTGATTAAGTGTCCAGAGGGTAAATACTGTTGGAAGAGGAACAGAGAGTCTGTAGTCCATAAACATCAGGATCAGGAGGAACAGTCTCCGCCTGGGCTTTAGGCAGCGGTGGCCCAGTTTGGGGACGGGCCTGAGTGGAGCTGACCGGTCGAGGGCAGTTTCCCGCGGTGGTCAGTCCGGCCTGTGCAGCGGTTCTGAGAAAACAGAGGAGAGTTGGTTCTATTTAAACCTGCAGGATTATTTATATCTGTGAGGAGTTCAAGTTAAGACTCAGACGTCAGTGGCTAGAGCAGCCTAGTTAGAAAAGGCAGAACCGAGAGGTATGATGGTTGTGAGAGCGCCCTGTGACACCGGCACCTCCACTCCACTGTCAACAAACCCGAGTGAACGCGAGGAGTGGGGCGACACCAGTGTCCTGGTTTACTGGAATTCTCTGAGCCCACCGCCTCCCAGCTCTGCACCTTTCATCTAACTTCAATACAAATTCAATACAAAATGCCTGTTTTAAAAATTGTGAGTCCCGAATGTAGCTTGGGGGCTATTTATGAGAATGCTCTCCCCCCTGAAGAGTCAGCACCTTGAGATCTGAGTGACCCTCTTTCGAGGGTTCGATGATTCCGGCACAACGCCGCACACAAGAGCCTTTAGGGAGTTTCCCTGGGCTGCTATCCCGACCTCGCCCGTCTACTGGAAAGAGTATACAGAAAGGAGCTTTACAGTCTCAAGAGAGACTACACTCATACACTACCACTTGCACATGGACACACACACACACAGTTTTAGACGGCCTATTTTTAACAGTGTCCATCAAAAGCTCTTTGCTTGAGAAACGTTAAATAAATCACTTGTTTCAATAAAAAGAACACCAAATCCTGTAAACAGGCATCATAACACTCATATAGCTCTAAATCTCATATAGGATTACAGTAACCCCTCAGTTTTACGCAGATCAGTCTAACGCAGATTTTTTCTGAGAACTGTATTACCACCACCAGCATGACTGCTCTGTGTCTTGTCCTCGTATTTTAGTGTTTTAAAATCTGTTTATTTAGTATTAGTACGCTGTGCCCTGTCTAAACGTGTGGATAGTGAGAGTTATTTCAATGTTTTTTTATTCGCTGCTAACACTAACTATTAATTTAGTTTTACATTTTCTTTAAGGGTAATGCATTAAACATTTAAAATGAGTTTTAAATGAAATTAAAGTGTTCTGGGAGCATATATGGGGGCATATTTAGGGTTTACACTATAAAAATAGTGTACAAATTTTTAGGCATATTTTACCAAAACACAACACGACAAAGCTAGCCTCTCGCCCGCCCTCCCCCGAAAGAGAAGCGATAGCCAGGCCAGGTAACATGGGAAAGGAACGTGATACGACAGCATCCATAATGGACTGCTTCCACTGCCGACCAAATAGCTGCTGGCTAGTAAATACGAAGGAACACCACAAACGAGAAGAAGCATCAGTAAATATGTTTATTGAGACTGGAATGTCTACACGACTGTGACATTCAATAACCTCATCGGAGCTCAGATGGATAAGGCTAAGCAGAAGTTGAGGCGAGGATGGTGAGCCAATGTGTAGATGGTTGGAGCAAGAGAGGATTAACAGCATCTTTCACGGGTTCAGCTTGTTTTTACCCTCCGCCCGGAGGCCAAGTTCACCATGCTTTGCTAAACCTACACCCACACACCGGGGAGGCCATTGCCCGCTGCATTGATCAGACATTAGATGAATGGGGAATTGGAGAAGACAAAGTGCTGCTTATTGTGACAGATAACGGCTCCAACATTGTCAAGGCTGTGCGTCTACTTGGGGATAGAAGCCGCGAGCAAAGTGGGGAGTCAGCTGATGGCTCACAGCCTCAACCAGGAGGTGCTGGAGACAACCAGGATGAATTGTGGCTCCAGTCAGAGTCCGAGGAGTCGGACATGGAGAGCGTGGTGAGTGTGATTATTAGCACAGTGTGAGTCAGCAGATTCGTTGGACAGAAGCGTTGCATAAAATTAAATTTAATATTTAAAAAAATAGATTTTATTAAAATATTAGCATTTTTAAAAACATTTTAAAATATAAAATGTATGTGTATTTGCAACAGTTATACTAACAACAATAAAAAGACATTGAAACAGCGACATCTGCTGACACAAATCAAAGTCAGCTTTATTATCGGACACACAGAGAGTTACTCTCAGACCCTGGGTGTATACAGATAACAAAAAACAACAAGAGGAATACAAATATACAATAATTACAAATTGTTTTAGTAAATAAAGGTGATTCATGCACCTGACAAATATCCTAATTTACAAAAAAAACTAAAACTAACACTAACTAATAAAAACTAAACTAAAACTAAGTAATTTCAAAATATAAAAACTAGTAAATCGGCCTCTAAAAACTAATTAAAACTAACTGAATTTGAAAACAAAAAGTCAAAACGAAACAAAAACTAAAACGAATGAAAAATCCAAAACTATTATAACCTTGCTGCCTACTAGTATGTGCCCACTAGAGAAGTTGACTAGTCACATGTTTTTTCCTCTCTTCCGCTGCATCCGAAATCACATACTTCTTTACTATATAGTGTGCGAAAACAGTTTGCGAGGAGAGTAGTTTGTCCGAATTCATAGTATTGGAAAAACAGTAGGCAAGAAGTACCCGGATGACCTACTGCTTCCAGCCGATTCCGTCGTAGGCATTCGACGGACACTTCACTATCCCATAAGGCAGCGAGAGAGGCTGCGTCATATTCGAAAAACGCAGCTCTTTTCAAGTACATTTACATTTACAGCATTTGGCTGACGCTCTTATCCAGAGCGACGTACATCAGTGCTTAAGAAGTCGGAGCCTTCAGTGAGCGAAGGGAGTTAACCCTTTAAGCAAATGTTTTTTAAATATGCACAGCATGGCCACATGCAGCAGGGCAACCTCTTTGAAGCACTGGATGGAGAGAGTTAGGGCTACAGCTACTTCCAGCCCTAATTCTGCCACTCCTGCCTCGACCAACACTTCTCCTATGGACACTATGACCACATTCACCACTGCCACCCACATTCCAGTTGGGCGAAGGTTCAAAATAAACACTTTGTGAACACTCTCGCCTTGCATGGCAGCATCATAGCCCTGCAAAGCTGTAAGCGTGATTGTTAGATGACCAATTGCCGTCTAAAAAGCAAATAGTCCCCCTGTCGCAATTCTGCAACTTTGGCGCTTATAGGGTTAAGATAGTGTCTGCCAACGCTACACCCCAGGAGCTTGAATGTGCTGATCCACCCCAGCAACTCAGGGATGGAGTACCGACATATCCTCGATGGGTCCTCCCACTGCTGGCTGCAGAGTGCCTCACTCTGCTCGCTCATCTGCTGTCCCCACGAGACCGTGGGAAAATCAGGGCCAAAAGCATTAACAAACTTTAGAACACAAACAGCTGGTACAACCTCGGCTGGTGTGAGGGTCCATGTGAGAGTGGACTGACAAACTCTAACTGAAGCACAATTACTCATTATACATATAGTGCGCACGCCAAACACCAGTCCCAGCACCACCACCATTAATATTTAATCCCCAGCTGGCTGAGAACTCGTACAGATGAGCCAGCCAGGGAAACACCCACATGAGTCATTGTTTTTCTGTCCTCATAGTCCATGTAATGCCGGCCTCTAGTGGCCGCTGCCCGGGGAATGTCACAATTCGAAGTTTAGGGACGAAGTTTCAACACAGCTGAGAATGTTTTCTTGTGAGTTTGCAGTACTTTCATACATTTTATCCCTTTTAGAGGTTCATATCATTTTTTGGGAAAAATAGTTTGTTCCAAATCCAGTATTATTTGTCCATTTTGCACTGAATTATTGAGAGTCAAATTGTGTCAAAATATTGAAATATTACTGAACTGACCCTACAAAACCGTTTAGATGTCTTCATTGTTATATTTCCTCATTGCCAATTCCACTGTAATATTTCTGTTGTTATATTATAATTATAATCCATCCTTCCATTTCCGAACTGCTTATCCTAAAGGTCAAGGGGGTACTGGAGTCCAGTCCCTCAAAACAAAGGGGCAATTTAGTGTCTCTAATTCACCTAACTTGTCTGTCTTTATACTGTGGGAGGAAACATTCAAACTCCTCACAGAAAGGACCCTTGGCTGCACCCCTGGGAATTAACCAAAGGATCAACTTTTATGTGAAACCATTTCAGGAGTCTTGCCTTGACTTTTAACATAGATCAGTGAAACATCCTCATAATTCATAGGATCCAGTGATATGCAGAGAAGAAATGTACACAGAATCAGAATCTGATTGGAAATATAAACTGTGGAGTATTTTTGTTAACTGCTTGGCCTAACATACTAGAATATTTCATAAATTCCATTTTTGTCAAATAAAAACTTCAGACATTACTCTGAAATAAAGTATCGTGTCCCCACACACACGTAGACGTTATCCATCTTTGTCTCTTTGAGTTGACTCATCACATCATCCTCTGGGATAATTGGCTTGCAGTCATTGACTTTGGGGTTCTAGCACTTTCTCCACCTGTTTGTGTGAAATACATGGCTTTTTTGCAAGATTTTATACTGTCTTGGTTTGCCTCATCACATCTCCATAACTGCAGTGACGTCTATATCTGTCTGTCAGACTATTTGTCACATGTTCAGGGGTTGATGAGCTCTATGAAGACTCCCCTCTACGCTGGGCTGTTACCAAGCAGTATAATTAGCTTATCTGGAGGCTCAGCACAGCATAAGATTCAGACTGGGAGTTGGTGAGCAAACAATTTGCTATGCAGACACTATGGTGGCAATTATCTCTTTAAGTACACTGGAAAAAGTGCACAAGGCATGTCATTACTCCAAAGAAGTTGTTATACGTAATCTAACTCCAAACGTAATGTTCTGTCTAGCCATTAGTGTTATGTAAAATGTTTGGTTGATTTAAATTAAAAGTAAGTCTTGTTAGTGTAAATACATTTCTGTAAATCAAATAAAAAATATTGGTTTTCATTGTCACGTGACTTCTAACGTCATCAGTGGTCGTGCGTGTCGACGTTCAGCTTTCCGCCATCTTATTACATCGCATGGATGAACTTGGCATGAAGTAATTTTACCTCACCGTTCTCGTTGGCAGGTAACTCAATGTGGAAATGCAAAGACTGTGGTGTCTCCAAGGCCAAGCGTTCTGAGCTTCTCAAGTATTTTAAGCTTGATCTTAGGAATTTTGGACGTCATCATCCTTGTGTTTATTCAGACTGTCCTTGTTCTCTGAAGAGCCATCTGTCAAGGAGGCATCCTCAGCATTTCCCTCAAAAAGATGCATTGACAACTTATAAATGCTTGCTTTGTGAATACAAACACACATCATCGTTTAAAGACTACTTCCATTACGTTGGGCAGCACCTGAAACATAATGAAACTGTTCCTTGTGTTTTTAGTCGGTGCTCATACAAAACATTTACATTTACATTTACGGCATTTAGCTGACGCTCTTATCCAGAGCGACGTACATCAGTGCTTAAGAATTCCACGACTGTTTCTTACCTGAAAAACAGCTTAAATCCATGTCAACTATTTAACTAAGATACTGCAGTCAGTATTTATGGATCTTTTAGAACACAGATCATTCTTGGCCTGGCATTGTTGTCAGTGAAAAACCAGTCCCTATTTCTTCTGCAGAAGACGACACTGAATCAGACGAAGATGTCTCGCTTGATGAACCTACGTCCTCCGGTGTGATAACAGAAAATACTGAAAACTTGTCCAAAGCTATAGAGCACAAATTAGCCTCAGTCCTATTAAAGTTAGAGCGTTTTTCTTGTACCTGGTGTGGCCATTGATGTTTCAGTTCCAGTTTCAGTTCCAGTTATTAATCAAACTATTCAGCAGGTACTACAGGAACATAATTTGCAGGTTGATAAAGTTGTTGTAGATGAGTTAGCCACCTTTCTTTGCCAGTCGCATCCAATTCAAATGGCAATCAGAGCGCAAGGTCCACTTTCCACTACATGGAAACGGAAGGCATACTACAAAGCCCATTTTTCAGTAGAAAAGCCTGTAGAGCAGTGGTCCCCAACCCCCAGGCCGCGGACCGGTACCACATGACCCACGGCCCGGTACCGGTCAGAATAAAAACGTGGATGTTCCCCGTGTTCTGTTGTCGCTCGTTGTTATGAAAATGCTGTTAATTAAGCTGCGAGTTCACACTGGATTTACGTTTATTATTATATTTTAAAGATACCCCCATTATTATATTTTTAAAATGTCCCCATTTTTATGCGTATCATTTATTTGTATAAATGCGTATATTTATCTGCCGCTCCTTAAAGGCCGGGCCGCGAACATAGTTTCTGATATTAAACCGGTCCGTGACCCAATAAAGATTGGGGACCGCTGCTGTAGAGTATGTGCTTGATCAAAGTGATGGAAGGACATTTCAGTACCTTTTCATTTAAAAACAGGGTATAAAGGAGATGAATCTAAATATACATGTTTTTTTTATTCACTCAACTTCCAAAAGAATGAACTGCTTTCTAAACCTGCTATCTCTTTCATTTTAAACGTTGATGAATTTGAGATATGCAACCCCCTTGGTACGTCCAAGAAAGAAGTTGTTTTTGGAGTTTATTGGATTTTAGGCAATTTATATGAAGGATGTCAGTCTTCCCTGTCTGCTATAAATGTAGCTGCTTTAATTGAAAGCAGGGATGGTGGAGGGCTTCGGCTGGGTGGAGGTCAGTGGGACCGGACTCGCGGAGGAGCCGACGGGGTGTCGGTGTCCGGGCGGCGAGTTGCGGTGCAGCGGAGAGTCGGAGGACGAGGAAGAGGTCCAGAGCTCTCTGTGGTCTGGGCGGGTGATGGATCCCCAATCACGGAGTAGCAGCTAGCGGGGCTAGGGAGGGGCCTGCTAGCAGCAGCGACCTGGGGCTGACGGGCTCAGGCGAGCCAGAGGAGAGCCTGGGGGAAGCCCAGGAAGGAGCTGGCAGCCTTACAGACACCACGGGGCACGGTGCGCGCCCAGCTCTGGCCCAGGGAAGGGGCCTGCCTGTATGTCGCGCCGATCCCGCAGGGAGACGCCCGGCCGAGCTCGGACTATGGTACAGAGAGCACCCTGCCGGCCGAGGGACTTCCGGGTGGCGGGGTCGCCGCCGCGAACTCTGATGGGTTCCTGGGAGAGGGACCCGGGCCGCGGGACAAGGACAACGTCCTGGGGCTGAGGAGGCCACATGGACAGTGAGGGAATGACGCGGATGGGGACCGGGGCTGTTGTCCTTGCCCCCGCTGCCCCCCTCCCCCCCACCCTTTTGGGTTTGTTTGGGGTGGGTTGTGTTTTTTGTTTTTTGGGTCGGTGTGTCTTGCCGCCCCGGTGTTGCGGCCGTTGAGCGGGGGGTACTGTCACGGTACGGTCAGTGGCCATTAGGGCCACTGCTTTTCTGTTTTTTGGTTCTGCTTGTGTTCATGTTCTGGGACTTTTATTTTGATTGGTTTCATGTTTAGTGTTTGTGTCACGTGTTCTTGTGTTTCACCTGCCTTGTGTTTAGTTCTCTGATTGTATGGATGATTTAAGTTCTGTTTTGTGTGACACACACTATCAGTCCATCGCCTTATATCGCCTTATGTACTCTGTCTGTTTTCTTGTTTCACGTTCAGGTTCCTGTTCATAGCGGCCATCGAGCCAGTTTTCTGTTTGTTCCCGTTTTAATAAAATGCATCTGCATGGATCCCTGGCTTCCTGCCTGTTCCTGCGCACCCCAAGGTAGCTGCACTGCCAATGAACCTGCGTGGCAACTTCTAAATGATTTGAAAGATATTGTAGATCTTGTTGTCGCTCCTTCACACACCAAAGCTTCTATAACATATCTGGCCTTCAAGATATCTGAATGTTTGTAATCTTCCCATTGATGTTCTGAATGAAGACATATTACAGACTGTACAACAGAAACACCCAAACCTGGCCAAGGAAGTAACATTTAAAGGCTTCACCTACAGAGAAAGTATGGTCATCGCTTATGGAGAATGTTCAGGACTTCCAGAGTTTGGCGAAATTGTGCAGATTATTGTGTTGCAGGACAAACCACTGTTCATAGTCAGAAGACTTGATGCATGGTATACTGTATACATTACAGAGCCTATGTCTTGGTCCAGTCTTCTGATAAGAAACTTGAACTTTTAGAGCACCCTTATCCACTTGTTCAGTACACAGTTGGGGGGAGATGCATGGTAGCTCTGAAGAGATATATACATGTTTGAGGTTAGAGTTGTTTATAAATTCTAAGAAAATTGCACAAGATGTAGTGAACTTGTAAATTAGCAATGACCTATTATTTGTTCTGTGTCTAATCTTAAAAGGGCTTCACCCAAAAATGCTGTTGAAAACTGTTGAGTAGATTGATAAATGCCTCTGATTGGCCGTTGTGGTACTGCACTCAACTAATCTCTGATTGTCTACAATGGTCAACACATGGGAGCGTTTGATAAATGTTTAAACATTTTCAAAGCCAAAGAGAGTGTAAAAGTATGTCTTCACCCATAAATGAAACTTTTGTCATTACTTACTCGACTCTTGTAATAAACCTTACAAATTTTATTTTTACGCTGAACACGAAGATATTTTAATGAAAGTTAGCAACAGACATTTGGGCTCTACATTGACCTCCATAATAGGATAATACAAATAATATACATTTTGTAATAAAATTTCAGATGAAGGGGTGTTTTATTCCCTTCAGTTACTCCATGTTCTTGTATGTTCTTAGGTTGACCAGAGGGAGGAAGCAGAGAGAGAATTTGAAAAGACCACCATGGCATTTTTTGTGATCCGTGAACGTGATGCTCTTAGTCGTGCGCTGGACATTTCCATCGTCATTGATGGTGTGGAAGTACTAAATGACTTGCCCTCTGTTGCATGTGCCTGTGCCATGATGTTTGGACTCATTTATGCACTGAACTTAAAATATCCTGAAGGACTCAAATATACCTTCAAAAACGAATCATGGACGTAGAGCGTAAGCAGACGAGCCGAAGGGTGCAGAACCTCTCTTCAAAGCTGCAGGAGTATTTGTTTCTCTTCTTTTGACCCAGCTACAATGTTCTGCTGATGGTAAATTTCTTTGAAGATGTTGGACTGTGTACAGCTTTTTATATGAAGTTAACTGTACTACTTTACACTGCCCATTTTAAACCAGTTTTTGGGTCAAACTTCAGAAGGTTTGATTGTGTAGTCTGTTCTAAGTGAATGTTCAGGGAAAGATGCATGCTTCCCTTCAAAACCATAACTGATTAAGTCTCACTTAGTTAAGTGGGTGTTCCGTTCCATGAATGTGGTTTTAATGAATCCCCGGTTGCTCTGTATTTTTTAGTTCCTTCATGCGAGTTAATTTTATTTTCTCTGGAAATGCGCAGACACATTGCAGGTCTTGCTGAACAGCTGAAAATTAAGTCTGGAACAGTACCAACTCTCCTTGGCGCATGTCACGGTCTGGTCAGCGGCCTTATGCGGTTGCTTTTATGTTTGTTCCTGTTTTCTGTTTCCTTTGGTTAGGGCTTTTATTTTGGAGTGTTTTGTTGGTCACATG
>JBBPDC010187031.1:0-15315 GCA_037974485.1 Hemigrammopetersius urotaenia
CCACTCCTTAAAGGCCGGGCCGTGAACATAGTTTCTGATATTAAACCGGTCCGTGACGAAATAAAGGTTGGGGACCATTGATTTACATGATTAAACGAACTTCATGTAAAAGTAATAGTGCTCTAAAAGGCTCACATGATTTGGCACTAGACTATAGAAACCTTGGAGTTCTATTATTATTCTTATTATTGTTTCGTTTAAAAAGCAATCTGAAATGCTTCATAATAATACACTGCAGGACATGTAGATGCCAGTTTAACTCCAAAAAGTTTATATGATTCCACACAACCACACAATCTCTTGCTTAACAGAAGAAAGTTTGAGTCTTTGAATTTGTGGTAGAGAAACATAATTCAATAATATTGCACTATTAACTGAGCAATACATTATTACTACTGAAATAATTTAGTAGCAGCCTTACTCCCTACAGTACAAGCATATTACTTTAAACCTTTGGTGCTCTACAAGAGCCAGATTCACACATTTCAGATTCATTTAAATTCATATAACATTTTAACTTGACAATCCAAACATACCACCTTTCCCTGCTCTAGCTCAGGGTTCTCTTCAGCTTGTTAACAAACCTCACAGGAGTGAAGCCAGGTGCCTCATTACAAACAGCATAAACACAGTTATAATGAGGACTCCCCTCCCCCTCCGTTCAACAATAAAGACATAATAAAGTTACTTTACCTCAGCAATAAGTTTGCCAAAAGTCTTTCTCTCCAAGGCGTACTTGGTGGCCTCGTCCAGCGCTCTCTGGGCCAGTCCTGTTGCACCTGCAGCGACCTGAAACACACAAACAGTACAGACTTAATACAGGGCTGCGTAGTCTGTACTTACAGAGAACAGGGAGCCATACAGTGTCAAACCACATAAAGCAAGTCAGTTAGAGATTACTGAACACCAAGGTTGAGTGTGTGATGATTTTGCACCAGGCCAACTATTGGGGTACAAGCTCCCATTACTTGTTAGCTAAGACTACAGAAGCAAACTACAGACACCAATCGACCATATCTGTGTTAAGGTGAGGACTGTGAAACCCTACTTTTGCCAAATCATCAGAGACGCTCTTACCGGAGGTCTGGTCTTGTCGAAAGCTCCCATGGCGATCTTAAATCCCGCTCCCTCTCCAATCAGGACATTCTCTTTGGGGATTCTCACGTCCTCAAAGGTGATTCCCCGCGTGTCTGAGCATCTCTGGCCCATGTTCATTTCCTACGGATACAACGAGGATAATCATATGGCAATGTCATCTCAAAAGAGCATCAAGTCAGCTCTGAGAGGCTGGAAGTTTCTAACCTTCCTGCCCAGCTGAATTCCAGGGCTGTCTGCCTCTACAATGAAGCCTGTAAAGGCTCTGCCGGCCGGGCCTTTAGGGTCAGAGTCTGTGCGGGCCAGCAAGAAATACCTGAACACAGAAAATGTATATCAGAGATGCAACAAATGAACAAATTAGTCACATTTAAGTGATGTTACAAAGTAGATAAACCATGAATAAGGGTGATGGTAGCCTAGTGGGTAAAGCACTTGACCCCAAAGTCACAGATTCAACCCCCACCCCTCTACACACTTTCTACGATTGTGTCCATGAGCAAAACTTAACCCTCAGTGTCTCCAGGGACTGTCCCTGTGAATAATGATTGTAAGTCGCTCTGGATAAGAGTGTCAGCCAAATGCACCCTTTACCCTTCATGAATTAATGCGTAAACGCACCAGTTTGCTTTTCCTCCGTTGGTGATCCACATTTTCTGGCCATTGACGATGTATTCATCTCCTTTCTTCTCAGCACGAGTCTTTATTCCAGCCACATCTGAGCCCGCTCCTGGTTCAGTCACACAGTACGCCTGGAAAACACATTACACAGCACAATAAACTCATCACCGATAAAAAAAAAAAACTTCATGACATTCGCAGATATTTTCATGGTACATAAAATGCATTATTTCAATTTTATTATTCAAAATTTGCAAAAGACAAATATTTAAAATGGAACAGGAACGTTAAAAAGATATGATGAAATATGATCATAACTGTCTGTAGTTTATGTTACTGTACACTGGTTATTGCTGGTATACAGCAGGTAATTGTAAAAGTACAATCTGGTTGTTTGAGGTTCACCTTGGGATATTAGTGACAGCACAGGTTTTTACTGTACTGAACACCAGTTGCTAAATAACAGATTTTCTACTTTTATGTCCAGAAGAGAAAACAAAGGCCTTAGATAACTTTATTAAGATCATTTTTCACCCTGCAGTTGGTTTGGTCAGATTTTTTTGTAGAAGAGTGTGATATTTATAAAACACTTACACACATCAGTGGCTCCTCAGTCATCCTTCCCAAGTATTTTTTCTTCTGAGCATCATTACCACCAATGATGACTGGCATTTGCTGCAGAACACGAGAACACAGTTATATAATAAAATCAACACAAGTCTGTCATTTCTGAATCATGCCTACATTGCTAACAGTAATTCAAATCATTTACAGCAACTTCAAATTCAACAAATCCTAGTAATATCCATGAAACTAGAAATAATTAGTCCAGTGCAAAAGCATCAGAGAACTGCCCAGTCTTTACTCTAACGTAAGCTCTTTTTTTTTTTATCAAGGGTTTAATCATTTAAATATTCATTTAAAAATGTAATGTAAATAGTTAAAAAAAAAAAAAAATACAGTGACTGCAAAAAAGTGCTTGATTTGTTTCTTCTAAAAAAAGTTAATGGAGTACAAGTGTGTAAAGTGCGTCAGTGAACACTGGTCAGTGTGGCCAGTAGGACAGCACAAAACAGCTCAGCAACAAGGAGATACAGGTCATGGTTTTTATAATTTTTTTTATTTCTACTGGTTTTTGTCACCATTTCTCTATTTTAAACACAGTTGACAGCTATGCTTACTGGGTGTGTTCTGTAGAGTAGCAGGGCTCACCTCAGTTAACCTCCCTGCATTTGTTAGGATTATAAAGTAATAGGAACAAATCTGAATGTGATTTGTAAGACATGGGCTTAGGCTACGATGAGGCAGAGGTGCTGGGGATACTGGCGCTGGGAAATGGGAACACCCCTTCCCAGTTCCTGGTCAAAACTATTCCCTCCCACACCCTCGGTCTACAAAACTGCACTCCCGGTGTGAAAATCTTTCCCGAAGCTATATGTATAGGCCCCAGTGTACTTTGTGTGTCCAATGCTGCTAAAATTACAGGTCCAAGATCTTAACCAGAAGCATTTTTTCTGTTGCTGTCCAAAGAAAACCATGTTTTTGTCCATTTGAATACTGCAGATTATCATCACGCTGTTTAATGACAACCCTGGCATAAGTGACTCAAGATTCTTTAATTTACAATATAAGTGAAGAACACCTAACCCATCAAAAAATACTCAAGAAAATTTCTCGGTTCTGCAGCTCTATGTGAGATGTCCTACAGCAGCTCAGTCCCTGTAGTGCTCTTAACATCTAAACCATGGATAGAACCAAACATAAACAACTCTGACTTACCCCAAGAGAGTTGGCCTCGCAAGCAGTCTGTACTCCTGTGCATCCGTACGCCAGCTCCTCGGTGATGAGGCAAGCATCGAAGCTGGAGAGACCCAGACCACCTGATACAGTGACAATGTAAACCATTACAAACGGCTGCACTGAGTTGGAACACAATTTCATACACAAAAGAGGACACACAACCTATTTTAAGTCTGTATTGACGCACCACAGTCCTCTGGAATATGGGAGTTCAACAAGCCCAGCTCCCACGCCCTCCTGATGAGAGGAACTGGATACTAGAAAGGAGACACACTTCAGGTTTTTGGTCTTATTAGACAAATGTAGTATTTAGTAAGTATCAAAATATTCTATTCAATTTTCTGAAAAGACCATCGTTCACTAAACTCACTTCACCACTTCGGTCATATTCTGGAGCAACTGGAACAATCTCTTCTCGTGCAAATTTCCTGGCTACCTCCTGAAATTCCTTCTGCTGGTCAGTTAATTCTATTAACAATACGAGACATTAATCAATACATATGTATTGAAATAGGCATCCAGTTTTGACCCACAGCCCTCTACAATACGTCCAAGTACCAAAGGAGATTCCTCCATGGGACGCATTTGCTGCCCCTGCCGCTCGAGCTCCTGCTGCCGCCCCACTGCTCTGAAACCTCAGACCCGTCTGAACCCCCGCCTGCAAAATCTGCACACAAAACATCAGAGAGCAGTCACACTGATATGCTATTTTAAAACATACAAATTTAGAAGCATCTTTTATCATGGAATATGATGCTCCCCATATCTGAACTGTAATAAAGGATACAATATAGTTTTAGAATAGAAATAATAATAGTAATATAAAGTGCTTCATGCACTCTTATGTTCCCCCTGCTGTAGATCACTTGTCGTAGCTCATCATGAATTTGGCTACGTCTGTCAGGTCACCACAATGTGCGCTGTACAGGGTCTCCAGTATTGAAATTGAGATGCAATGATTCAGCAGAATCCACTGGACTATTCCATTTTGGACTTAAATTAGACACCATTACTATGAAATCCTGCTTTGTGAAGTACGCTATATGGACAAAATAGTGGGATGCCTGACCATTACAAAACAGAGACTTTAATGCATTCACATTAATATGGAGTCGATCCCCCCTTTGCAGCCAGAACAGCATCCACTCTTCTTACAAGATTTTGAAGTTTGCCAGGCAGTAATGTTAGATGAGAAGGCTAGACTCGCAAGATCCGTTCCAGTTCATCCCAAAGGTGTTGGATGGAGTTAAGATCAGGGCTCTTTGCGGACCTTCCACACCGAACTCAACCAGTCATGCCTTTATGGAGCTCGCTTTGTGCACTGGGGCACAGTGCTGGAATAGAAAAGATTCTTCCCCAAACTGTGTCCACATAGTTGGAAGCATGGCATAGTTGGAAACATCCTGGTCTGCTGAAGCATTAAAATTGCCCTTCACAACTAGCATGGCTTTGACTTCTGACTTTTCTTGGTCAGGTGTTGTTTAGGCGCACCAGTGTGCAGTAACTTGGTTGAATAGTGGGCGTTGATTGAAGTTTAACTTTACAGGTTTAAGAAACAGATGTGGATTACTTGAGCACTGATGTACGTCGCTCCGGATAACAGCGTCAGGTAAATGCCGTAAACGTAAAAGTTTAAATCTTGAAAAACAGGTGTGTCCCAATACTTTTGTCTATATAGTTTATCAAGGAATTTGATTTACTTCATATGAATGCCATTACACCGCTGGTAGCTGTAAACGACATGACAATGAGACAGATTGGCTTCTTATTGGAACTTTCCATTCCACCTTCAATGGAGCAGAAATTACAGTGCCGTGCAGGAGACAGAACATTAACACTACATTTAAACTTAAAAGTGGACTGGATAATTCCACTAAGGAGCTGCAGAATAAGACGTGGTGCGTTCAAAAAGAGGTATTGTTTGTTATCTACGGTTAAATCATGCACAAACACAAATGCATAAGCCTGTGATATAAAAGCATAAGTATCTACCTTCTTAAAAATCAGCATTATTGTTGTTTTCTGGTTGTTTTTTGTTGTTTACAGCACCAAACCTTCAACGTCCTCAGTCTCTTTGCCCTACTAAAGGTTCCAGGCGCCTCCGGCCAATCACAGCCAAGGATTTTGAACACGTGCTCATGTTCTTTCGCGTCGAAGCCTTCTCACTGGCCAGTCAAAAGCTTGGATTTGATCACGTGCTCCTGCGTGTCTCCGCCTTCCTTGACCTTAGGCCCACTTCCTCTCTGCGCATGGCTAACAGTCATACCTGTTATTAAACATTGTATAAGAGATCATTTTATATTATTGTGCATTTAGTGATGCAGGTGTTGCATTCAGTCACAAATGAAGGCTTTAACTCACAAAAGTATTTAGTGAGGCCCGCTGTTCTGGCTTTGCAAGCTTGTTTCATGACTGTTATAGCCTCTCATTACTTGGACACATAGGACACATCGTTAGGAAAGGTATAGAACACCACATTAGGACATATAAATTAGGACAGATATAGGACACATAGAAAACAATTGTAAGACATAACAATGACACATTGTTAGGATACATATAGAACAATTAGGAACTTTTAAACAGTTTCCTCTGCGATAAATCAAGATTTCTAATTCTGAATCTGAACTTTTTCTGAATTTTTCTGGGGTGCATGTAGGACACCCATATAAAAGACAACATTTGGACATAACAATGACATATTGTTAGCACACATATACACATTTTCAGGACACATAGGACACACATAGGACACATATATGACACTTTGTTGGGATACATATAGGACAAATATATGACACTTTGTTAGAACATAAATAGAATACTTTGCTTCTGAACTGACCTCTGGTCAGCTGGCAATCTATGAGAGTTTATGAAAGAAGGTTCTTGTGAAATGAGGTATGATTTAAATCTAGACAACTTATAATGTATCTTGATTAGCCTGTTTAACCTATAATAGTATCTCGTAGTATCTCAGTTCAGGATTTAGGCTCCTCAGTTTGGTGTATTATATGAAATAAATTTTAGACATTAACATTGCTGTATTGCATGAACTACTATGTAATGGGTTTTACCAGAGGGACAAATTAGTTTTGCAAATTAGTTTATGAAACAGTGATGGTTTATGGGAAAATGGAGGAACTACATATGACCAAGTGAGAGGAAAAATTAACATAAACAGTACAAATGTTAAAAGGAGAGAAAAAAAGATATTTCAATTCAGAAAGTTGTGTAGGACACATATTATGCAAAATAAGTCAAATTTCTGCAAAACTGACCCCCGGTAGAATTTCAGCTCTAGTACCAGGAGGTGTTTAGTGTCATCATGTCGAGCTGAGAGTGAGCTGATAATGAACTCATAGGATGTTTATTGTTTAAACTAAACTGCTTTTTATTATGCATAGTTTATGGTACTGTGGACTTTCTCTAATAATTTCCTGATTCATTAACCTGTAAGCAAAGTCAGGTTGGGTTTGGTGAGAAAAACTCCGAATTGTTCACAGTGAATGTGAACGGAACCAGGTGTCTGCTCTAAAAACTCACAGAAAATGATTCCATGAAATGTTTATGAATGTGATGCCTGAGTCCTGAATCCATTCGTGGTGGAGGAATACATGCAGTGTTCTGTGAGGTAATTTATATTATACTGCTGTATAGTTTTTATTCTATAGGGTATGCTACTTCAGTACATTTCCCACATGTGGGATTAAAAAATACTAATTTGATCTTGTTTTATACAATTTACTTCCATTGTCTTTACTTTACACATTACGCTGTTTATATTTACACCTTTATTTATTTTATTGTCTCTCTCTCCTTTTATTTGCAATGCATCAAGTATTTTATCAGTAAAAGTCATCAGTTGACGGTTGCTGTGTCTGAAACTGCCATCAGATGGAGCCCTTTTCCTTCAGCTGCAGTTCACACAGCAGACCCTCCCAGCGGACTCAGTGAAGTTACTTTCAGTTCACTGAACCGACTCTTTTGAACTGGCCGTTTAGTAGTTCAAAAGTAGTTCTTTTGAACCGAACCTCTGACTAAGTGATTCATTTTGTTCCTAAGGGGGCGGGGTCTGGCCGAGTCAGGGGCGATGATTGGTCCAGTCAATCAGTCACGCGGGCTTTCTCTCATGCCTTCAGTCATTAAAGTTCACTTTCTGTCTTCAGTTTAGCGGTTCAGTTATCAGTTAAGTATTTTCTGTGGAGTTTCATTTCGACTTTATACTATATTTTATATTGCACTTGTCTCTGCGTGTCTGTATTGTCGTAACATAAGCAATTTCAGTAAAGTGTCTGATTTTTCTCATTCTTAAAAGGTCTTATTCTTCTTCAAATTGCTTAATTATATAAACATCAATAGGTGCCACTTTCGAATAAGACTACCCACATAAAGATTTGAATATATTTTGAAAAGGGTGTTAATGGTTAGTAATACTTAGCAGTACATAGTAATAGTTAGTAGTACATATTTTGTCCACGTAGTGTAAATAAAGAGAACAGTATCCTGTCATTGACAGATTCACAGCTCACGACTGTTATAACCACCTGTTAATTACTTTTTTATCGTTTAATCAATAACAACTGAGTTAATTTAATATCAGTCATAAACACTTTATAAGTGTAATTATTATAGTACGTAAGTCTATAAGTGTACATTGTAAATAGTACTGGTAGATGACTACAATAAAGAAATTTGTTTTTCTTAATGACATGGGATATTTTATGTTGTGGTTTAACACTGTAAATTAGTGTAAAAGCTTGGGAAGCCACAAAAGAAAATGATTGAGTTGGAGTTCGGATCGTCGAAAAGACTCGGTTGAATGGAGCCGAGTCGGATCACTTAGCCAGTCTGACAGATGCTAGCTCCCGAGCTAAGTGCTGTGGTGGGGTGGAAGAGACCAAATCTGATATTTTGGGTCTGTTTTGTTGTTTGGGCTCACGCCAGGCATTTGGACTGTCATTTGAGACGAGGAAAAGGGACAAAAGAGTAGAGGTCGTGGGTGATTTGGGTGTTTTTTGGACTGCTAGGCAACTCCTTGTTGACGTTTCTGAAGGGGCTAGCTGGACTTTGGCTGGGCTGAGTGTTTGAGTATGTGTATTTGAGTGTGAGAGTGTTTGTGTGTTAGTGTTTGCGAGAGTCAGTGTTTGAGTTTTTGAGTGTTTGAGAGTGTTTTTGAGTGTTTGAGTGTGTGTGAGAGTGTTGGAGACGTTTAGAAGGTGGAGAAATGTCTCCAGGAGAGAGTCCTCACACTCTCCTGGGACGAATCCGCTTCCTGAACAGGTGTATCGAGTGTTTCAGGAGGAGTGAACCCCTGCCAGAAAGTTTATGCTACGTGCCCAAGGAGGTGTGCTTCAAAATCTGCAAAGACTCCTCCAGCAGCTCCTCTTCCTCCTCCTCCACGTCCACCTCTGGAAACTCTGCTGGAAAGACCCTCATCCCAGTGTGGGACCACCCAAACCAGACGCCTAGCAGGAAGACCTCGAGATGCACCATCGAGCCAAAGAAAGGGACTTGCATAAGAACATCAGGGGAGGAGTACTACAACACCCATGGCCTGTGGGTCAAAATCAGCAAGGTAGCACCATGACACTGGCACTTTTTCTCAACAAATAATGTCTTGGGGCTCCCTGATCCTGATATGCCTTAATAATTAAAAAAACAAAATGCTTTAATGATGTACACTGTATACAAAAGTATTGGGATTTGGATTGGGTTTCAAAAACAATGTGTGTTATAGATTTAAGGGTGTTTTTGTGCACTGAGACACAGTCTTGCTGGAATAGAAAAGGTTCTTTACTAAACTGGCAAGAAATTTGGAAGCATGGCGTTGTCCAAAATGTCTTGGTATGGTGAAGCATTCAGGTTACCCTTCACTGAAAGTAAGGGCAATCTTAATGATTCAGCATACCAAGACGTTTCGGACGGTGCCTGGCTTCCATCCCAAAGGTCTTTTCTATTCCAGCATGACTGTGCCCCAGTGCACAAAGCAAGCTCCATAAAGACATGGTTGTATGAGTTTGGTGTGGAAGAACTAGGCTGTTTCACACAGGGTCCCGACCTCAACCCAATCAAACACCTTTGGATTGAACTGGAATGGAGATTGTGAGCCAAGCATTATTGTCTAACATAAGTGTCTGACCTCATAAATACTCTACGGAATCAATGGGCACAAATTCCCACATATAACTACAAAATCTTGTGGAAAACCTTTCAATAAGTTTGGAAACCTTTGTCCATATAGTGTATTTTGGCCTGTGCAGCTTGGTGGCTAATGATTTCTGTCACTGTGCCATTCTGTAACTTTGCAATACAGATCAATAGTGCAATCAATATCAGCTGTGAAAGCTCTAAACCAGGCGTGAGGTATCAGTAAATCAGTCCGATTTTTGTTTATATTGAACAGCTGTAGCAGTAAAAGTCAATAGTCACCCAAATTGTTATCCATCTTCAAAACACCTCTTAAATTACATCACAACTTTTCATTAAGGTGGAGCAGACTTGTGAATGTGGTTTAGCTCCTTTTTACACAACAGGGTCTGTTTTCACAAGCCACCTCAGGACCAGGAGCACTGATCAGGATATAAATTTGGAGCAGTTTGATCCAAAATTAGTCCTCCTGAAGCCTGCTTTGTAAACACCAGCCTTGGTGTTGTCTGAAATGTCTGTCTGTAGTGAAGTTTCATTTCATTTTTATAGTGAGCCGTACTGTACCCTAAACAACATCCAGCCACCTCTGTTCCACCCCAGTGAAGAGCTGGATCTGATTTGAGCAGGCTGAAGTTTTGAGGATGTGTTTACAGAAAAGATATGGGTGACTGTTGGCTTTTAGTTTTGCAACATTAACCTCGTAGATTCCAAAGACTGGAATCTAAACCTGTATTGGTTGAACATCTGGGTCAGTGGAACCCTGTTCAAACCTTATGTGGCCCATGTGTCTTCTTCAGGAGCAGCTGGAGGAGTACTGCAGTGGAGTGGAGATAGATGAGGGCTGGATCCTGGCCTGTAAACATGCTGAGGGAGGAGACCGGCTCGTTCCTGTCGAGGCTCCAGACACAGCCAGCAGGCAGCAGCAGCTTTTCGGATATGACCACAAACCCTGCAACAGGTGTGTTCCTTTTTACACAACAGGGTCTGTTTTCACAAACCGCTATAGGAGCACTGCTGTAAAATCATTTATTGTGTCTCTGGAGGGCGTAACGTATGCTGTAAACCAGCTCTTAATTTGGTCCTTTCTTACAAACGTGAATGCTCTACTCGTTAGGTGGCGCTTAACAAATGAACCATGGTTCACCAAAAACATGGGACTTTCATGGGTCCACTGGACAAGACGATTACATTAGCGCTTCCTTCCCTCTCTTCTAGCCACATGCCAGCTCTGTGCTGTCCTCATAATTTTGTGCATGTGTATCAGGATGTGACGATGAGCTAAATTGTGCATCAACATATGGGCTACTGTCTCTATTTCTGACAGTGTCAGAATATATATATAAATATATTATCTTCACACATTATTCTTATAATATGATTAAAAAATGGCTGTATCTTTATAGTACAGAAGCAAGTTTTGGATCTCCATGAGAATTATTTGAGATAAGCAGCCGGACCTAAAAACAGAACTAAGCCACAGAATAAGGAAAATGAACAGTCCCTCACTCATACACTGTGTTACTGCAAATTCTTTCACCTTGCGCAATCAAATTAGTTTGCCCATGTAGTCCATAAGCATGAAGCTACCGGTGTCATCGTGTGGGAGTGAGTGTTGTAAACTCAAAACGTTGACTGTTGTTACTCGAGGACGCCCTGTATTGCGTATTTTTGACTTGCAAATGTCACTCTTCATATAAGAGTTTACTGTAGCTATGTTAGCAACTTGTGGACTTCAGAAGCAATGAGTAGATGGACATATATTTTTTTTACAGTTTAAAAATGACAAAGTAGTATTACATAGATCAGTAGTGACACTTCGCACGTCTGTACTAACATAATATTGTGCTGAGAAATACTACAGTCCTACATAGTATCAGTTTTTCCACGTTTAATGAACATTGCATGATGTAAAATATTGGTTGACAGTGCTCTGCTGTCCTCATAATCTGCCTGTTTCACAGACGCTCATTCTCGATCTTGCTGTTAATAACGGCAGTCGAGCCATAAAATAATAGTGAAGCAAGACTCGGTTTGGCACATGGAGCTCTGAGCACATTTTTGGCCAGTGGCCTGGTTGGTTAAGTTCAAATGAACACACCATTCTATCATAGCAGAGATCGATTTTGAGTTCTCATTATTGGTTTGTTCATGTATTGTGAATAAAGTTTGTTCAGCGTCTATTTTAATACACTGTATGTGTAACGACCATGCATTTATGCGAAGGATGTATTTGGTCACTGGTTCAGGACTTCAGTTAGAGGCTCTTTGTTCTTTCTGCTTGAATGATTCATACGTAGGACACTGTGTGTCTTAACCAACAGAAACATTCCTCTGAAACTGCTCAGGTTCAGGGACTGGACTGGAAATGAGAGGCTCTGAAAGTCCTTCAGGAAGCCTGGAGAACTGTTCCTGAAGACCACATTAAAACACAAGAAAGTCTGACTCTTTGGAAGCAAAATATGAGGAGATGAGTCAGGACTTTTGCACAGTACTGTGCATTCTTGAACTTGCATTCTGGCCAAATTTCTGACCAGTCGACAAACGCCCACATCATTTAGCCACAGCAGTATGAAAGCAACCAAAAGAAATACACAGACTTTGAGAGATGAACTAGTCCAGCACAGGTTGATACAGGTATTTGCACTCTGACGAGTTTTGGTCTGATAGGAGTAGGTGAACAGGCGTTTCCTTAAGATATGAATGATATTGACGTACCATAAAAAACACACAGCAGATAAACGTCCCTCAAGTCTGACAGAAGTAACACAGTTGAAATTACAGTAAACTGTACTGGAAGTCAGCACTTAATCACATGACATAAGCAGTGACTGTCTGTTTTGTCCCTGGTTGTTTTTTATGCTGTAGTGTAACAAATACCCAAACTGTGAACTCAGTACTGACACTTGGAAGAAACACCTTGCCTCGTTAAAACACTTCTGATTGCACTCTTTTTAGAAACAGCAACCTTGTGCTTCCAATCACTGACCACTTTACATTAGAAACATGTACTTTGTGTTTCTCTTAGTGGCCACTTCATTGGAAACACCTTCTGCATGCTTCCACTCACTGGCCACTTTATTGGAAACCATTTAGTTCCACCCTATAGGTGTATGGTTACAGGGTGAAACAGGATGTACTGGATCCATTGGTCATTCTTGATGCAAATAGATAAATGTAAGTGTACCCCATTCATCATTGGTCAGTTTCTGCTGTCCATATTGTTCGGGTGGTGGACTGTTCTCAGCACAGCAGTGTGAATGTCATATAAATCAGGCTCCTGATACTGCGCGTGTTTACAGGTGGGAGCAAGTGGTGGATGCGGTGAACTGCCTACGTCTGGGTGGGCAACCCAAAGTGGCAGAGCGTGATGAGGCTGCTGTGCAGAAACTCAGGTGAGTGCAAGATGTGGGAAAGGCAAGAGCATTAATAATGGTTTTCATAAGATTACACAGAAGGTACATATCAAGCTCAGTCAGTTGATATAAGCAGGCAAGCAAACAAACCAAAAAAGTATCTGAATACATGAATATTGTTATATAGGTGTTTCAGTGCTAATTCTGATGGTTTTGCTGTTTGAAATTCAGAAGAGCTCATTTTACTGAAGTACCTGTCAATTTTTTTAACGTTCTTCAGATATGTGCCTCCCACCTGGACGTTTGAGTGTGATGAGGACCTCATTCACTACCTGTACGATCACGTTGTCAAAGAAGATGAAAACCTGGGCAGTGTGAAGCAGTGTGTGAGCAGCATTGACGTCTCCTCATGCTCGGTAGGTAGACGCCAGAACAGAGCTTAATTTCGCCTTCATAGTAGATATGGGTCTAAATCAGTATGTTGGTCCAGTTTTCTAGACCCAGACTGAAAAGTATGTACAGTGACGACTCATCATTGACGCTGCAATTAAATTTAAGACCAGACCCAAACCAGGTTCCAGAAATTGGCCCAGTGCCTTCTATAGAAGATCAGTGCTCACTAATGTTTGAAAGGGGAACTGACTGTGGCGTTTTCAAACATTTGAATGTTATGAGAATGTTTTAAAGTGCCAGTGAGTTTCTCTAGTGGGAGCAGCTTTATACAAGATCAGTGGTCACCAACCCTGTTACGGAAGATCTTTCTAATTTGCAGAATAAAGGCTGGGTTATTGTTGTACATAGGCTGTTCTCCACACCTAGGCTGTATCCCATGCAAGTCGGCCATGCCACTCTGAGCATTTATATCATGGTCTTCTTTTATTCTGCAATTCAGTAAAATAAATGACTGATCAGCATTTATTAGCTCCACCTTCAACATGATCTGCTCAGTTTCATTTGCCATTGTTTGAAGGACACAAAGGAGCTACACAAAGGAAGTAAACACACTGGAATAGAAACCTCAGCACCAACCAGTGACTGAAACTGAGTGCATCAAGATGGAATTGGAGCTAATAAACACGGGACAACAGTTAATTGTACTGAAATTACATAGAAAAGAGAGAAGACAAAAAGCACTTTTCGCTCATCACCTATGTGGCCATTTGTGAACTCAAGCTGGTCTTTGATAGTAAATATTTATTATGATAATTTAAATAGTATGTATACAGTGGGTATAAAAAAGAATCACACCCTTCAAAATATTCACATTTTGTCACTTTTTGCATTTTGCAGCCTGAAATTAAGACATACATTTAAAAAAAAAACAATTATTCCAGCTGTATTTACTCAGTGTAGCATATAATGTCCAACTGAAAGATAGTTCCAGTAGCATCAGTGTCAGTAGAACCAACTTTTAATTTAGTTAGAGCCCTGATACTACTCTACTAAGATTGCAGAGTTAAGACTATGGTGGACTGCTTTTTTATTACGGTAGTTTTCTGAGCTGTTGCTAAAATATTTTCATATTTTTTTACTTGGATGTTATAAGTTATCTTTATCATTATATGTTTAGTAGCATCAATCAACCGATCAATCAATTTAAAGCTGTTAAGGCACCATAATCACACTCACAAAGAATCTCTGCAGTTATAGAAAGGCTTCAGGAATGAGGACGTTTGGAAATGCCTCAATCAGTTGCTCTTGTGGAAGCAAACATCTCAGAAACTAAGATGAGGTGTCAAGGCAAAGCTAAGGGTTTGTTTTCACAGTGTGCACACCCCATTCATTTTCGACAAGAAGTGGGTGAACAACCACACAGACACTTGAGTGACGTGTCCTTAAGTTGATGGGTCCTGTTCCTTTATTTTTATTCTTATCTTCAAGATTGCGGTTTTCATGTTTAAAATAATGTCGCAGTCTGTGCTGGACAAGCACATACTGTGCTAGTGGAACAGTCGCCATAGTTACCATTCGAGAGGCACAAGCAATTTTCATATGAAAAGCCTTGCTGAGCGGTGGAGTTCTGACCTTTCGTATGGGAAGCACAGAGAGGCAGACTGAGTGGAGCAATTTGTCACTTGCTGTATGAAAAGCCCCTAGTTGACACCACCTTATCCATCTGATTGTTATAACCTTCAGGAGACCCTGATTTGTTGAGTGAGGTGTGTTATATTTAGAGGTGAAGCATACAGTAGGGTTTACACAAAAATGACGAGCCTTTTACTGGGGTGTAACGGTACACAGATGTCACGGTTCGGTACGTACCTCGGTTTTGGGGTCACGGTTCGGTACGGTTCACGAT
>JBBPDC010187049.1:0-15313 GCA_037974485.1 Hemigrammopetersius urotaenia
TGTGTGTGTGTGTGTGTGTGTGTGTGTGTGTGTGTGTGTGTGTGTGTGTGTGTGTGTGTGTGTGTGTGTGTATGCGCGTGTGTGTGTAAATAAGGTCTATCCAAAGGCAAAAGGCTAATTCTTTTGGTCTAGCTACTTTTTATGCTGATCCATTATTTGGAAAGAGGGTAGTCTACTTAATATTAAACAATGTTTTTGTCCTCTTTTGTGCTACAGGGTGACCCTGGTCTACCAGGTATATCTGGCAAAGCAGGAATTCCTGGGAAAGATGGAGAAAATGGTCTGGATGGGCATCAGGGGACTCCTGGGATACCTGGCCCAAAGGTAGAATAAGACGATGTTATGCCATCAGCCCTATTTGAATATATTTTTATTAATGAGTCTGAGCTTGGCAAGAAAGTGGAATAACAGTAAACAGTATTTTATACTCTGATACTCTTATACTCTGATGCAGTCCACTCTTTTCTGTCCCACAGGGGCCTCTTGGCTATAAAGGAGAATCTGGCTCACCTGGAGATAAAGGAGATGAGGTAAGAGGAAGCTGAAGGGAAGTAAAGTGATTGCACCACATGAGTATTACTTAATGCTTGTTACCTAAATCAAAGACATGTTTTCCCTAGGGACTTATTGGAGAGGAAGGTCCCTATGGAGATATGGGACAACTTGGAGAAAAAGTAAGGCCTACTATTTTAAAAACTTTTATTTTTATTAACCCATCAACATTTGCCATTTCACGTACAGACGACGACTACACATTCATGTGAATTACATGAAAACAGCTGATGATTTTCTTTTAGAAATTGTTGCCATCTAGTGGGTGTGTGAAGAACTGGTAAATGTCTGCATGAATTAGGATAGTATGAAGAACTTTTGATGTATATAATGGGAAGTGCTTTGCCTTGTTTAGGGTTCTAAAGGACTCCCCGGCCAACCTGGTCCTGTTGGCCCTCAAGTAAGTTTCTGATCTCACTATATTCTTGTGTTCTTTTTATTAAAATAACGTACTATGACTTTAGTCAGCAATGAGATTGAGATTACTTGGGTGAGAGAGGTGCATGAGTTGTATTATCAAAACGCTGACTCAATACAATAATTTAAATGCAGGGGCTACAAGGGCTCAGAGGGATTGAGGGCCCTGAGGGGCCTACAGGGCCAGATGTGAGTGAAACCAAAATTCTGCATGTACATAGTATACATTGTCATTTCTTGTGGTATTCCCTACATATGAACCTTCAATTTTTCTGTCAATTATAGGGAGAGGATGGATTGGAAGGCCTGCCAGGTCCCCCAGGCCCTCCTGTAAGTTTTTCAAATTTCATCCCAGCTACCTAAGGCTTAAATTACGTATTACTTATCTTTAGATACATTTAGTGACTGTGAATTATAACAACTAAAGTAATATTGTAAGTTATGTAGATAATAGAGTGAAGAATTTAATAGTTAACTGTGTTTATTGTAGTCTGAATTGTGAATAGATGAATACCTAGACAAGAATATTAAGAACTAACATTACTTTAAAAACTGTAAATGTATTAACCAATGAACTCAGTTTTATAGATAGGCTAAAGCATTTTCCATTGTTATATTAGCCAGTAGCTTTCAATAGCTACCTTAAGTTTTCTTATTTATTTATTTATTTATTTATTTATTTATTCATTCATTCATTCATTCATTCATTCATTCATTCACTCATTCATTTATTCATCGTAGGGCCCACCTGGTGTCACTGGTGTGGTCGGTGTTCAGGGGGTGAATGGCTCACGGGTGAGGCAATACATGCTTTAATGGCAATATGCCCTTCTGTTCTTTTTCTGTTGCACAACAGTTGCATGACTTTCTATTCTCTGCTTCTCTTTGTAGGGAGAACCTGGGCAAGCGGGAAGCACTGGACCACAAGGGCCCCAGGTGTGTTGTGTCATACTGTCAGAAGATCCTGTATCTCTTTCATTTGAAAGAAGGTCAGAATAAACACTTGATAAGTAATGTCCACATCGTGTCTGTGTCGTCACCAGGCTCCGATGGGATTGGAGGGGCAGATCGGATCTCCAGGGCCCCCAGGCCCACAGGTGATACTATGGCTTTTATCGTCTTAGTTAAGAGATTACATGTTAGTCACTTAAGTGATAACAGAGCCTTAGAGTTGTCACTATGGCATCATTTTCAGTCCAGTTCAGTACAACTGACGAAACAGCAGATTTGAACCTAGCGTACTGGAAAAATTGTGCTGAGAGTAAATGTGTTATGTTTTTTGATCAAATCCTTTTAAGAAGTAGTTAAAATGCACTCAAAATGAAATCTTTGTACATTAATGAATAGTTAATAATGTTTTTCCAATGTTTTCCTTCATCTATCCATTTTGTCAAGGTGTAGTTATGACAGTGTTATTACTGTGTGCACTATTAACATTATATCGTTAAAAACATGCTTCTAGACACAGTATCCTACTTTATTTACTGATAGATTTCCTTAACTCTCCTGTTATGTTGCAGGTCAATTTAACCCATTTTCGTTAAAAATGTTTACAAATAGTTAAAAGTGTTTTTTCAGTATGAAACTTCATGCACTTGGCTTAATAGAGGTAATCAACATATGAAATAAAAATAGTTCATTTCATATATGTGCAACCCCCCATGCATGCTCATATTACATAGATACTGTTCAGGCCAATTTTACCCGGCAGTCAAAGTGGAGGTTAAAGGGGTCAAATAAGCGTCAAATACTATTTGTTTCTTTGCACCTGTGTGACCTGTTTCACACTCTCTCTCTCTCTCACACACACACACACACACATACACACACACTCTCTCTCTCTACTTATTCTGTTGACTTTGTCTGTAAATGCAAGAATGCAGGTGTGTGATGATTTACATCAGAACATGGTGAAATACAGTGCACCCCAAATATGTGTCAGGCAGAAAACACAATAAAGACCAGAATAAAGTGCCAGGGCCCACAAGGATGGCAGTGACTCGAGTGACAGACATCAAGTTAGCTTTTGAGCTTGTCATTACCAACTCAATACTGAAAAACATTGGTGTGTATTGGGGGGGAAGTGGAAAGAGCTGGATAAAATGCATTTACATGTATATTTGGCTGGGGTCTAAAAATCGAAGGATGAATCAACAGCCAGTTTGTGGGATGCAGAGAGTGATCCGATTTGACAGGCTGTCATGAAGTAGTGACTTCAATGTCTGTGTGCAGACATCTACCTGTTTCCTGCTTAAATACCTTGGGTGAGTCATTTCCTGTGCTGTCTGATGTCACATGCTCTGGTGTGCATGACAAAAATTAGGGTTGTACTTGATATGTCACAACATAAAAAATCTAAAATAAAATTTTAAATTAACTAATGTCATGTAAAACTATTGTGTTTTTGTATGTAGGTTTTTACGGTATTAAAAAATGAAAAACAAGTGGCCCTCATTGAACCATGGTCTGTGAGAGGTAAAAAACTACACCAAATATTGATTGAAATGGTTAGGAATGGAGTTAATAATGAGAAATAATTGAACATTATTGGTGTTCCTGAGAAACGAACATAACAGGAGGGTTAACTAAGTGAACAGATTCTACATACCGGGCTTTTATTAAATCAGGCCATTCAAAGAGACATAGTGGCAGGCAAGCAGTATGTTAGTTTGGTCATCAAAAACATCTCACAGCTAGATTTCTGAAAGGGAGTTAGAAATTCCCAGCATTAAAATTACACACAGGAAGGGAAAAAATTGATCCTTTAGAAAAGGAGGTTGGTTATCTTAATGATAATTACATTATCAGGGGTTAAAGAGAATGCTGTTCATCCTCTTGAGCAAAACGGCTTGAACTGAGCTTGAATTAGGACAGAAGCTTAAAAGATACTACTGAGGAAATGGAAAACGTGCTAGTTTCAAATGACTAGCATGTCCATAGCAGATTTGTATTTGTTTGTTCACAGGGCCAGCCAGGCAGAGAAGGAAAACCAGGACCGAAAGGAAATCTTGTAAGTATATTCAAAGTTTTCTTGAATGTGTATGTATTTACAAGAGATAAAAGGCATCAGTACCAGCTTTAAAGGGCCTTTTCGTGTAAAACTGAAATGGCTTTCCTTTTGGTTCAATAAACAAGTTTAATGTAATGAACATAAACACCATTATATTTTCAAAACAGACCATTCAATTCCTGTCTGTAGTTTCCAAACATGGAAATTAAGCTGCAGGAATAACCTATGTTGAATGTATTGTGTTATATAGCAGAAACTATGCCAAGTTTCACAGGCTGGTTTAGAAAACCACATGTATACCATAAGTGAACCTCAAGAGAAAAAATATAATAAAAATGTAGGATAAGGAATAATTGGAATCCATGAAACCTAACAAATCATGCCAGTGACACATTATAGGCTTCATGTTTTAGCATAATTGACTAAATTGGTATTATTCTAGATAGACTCTTGTACTATAGGGCTACTTTGCCTGTCTGTTTTTCTCTCTCAGGGACCTATTGGTCAGACAGGCCTTCGGGGCGAGCCGGGGTTTGAGGGCCCCTCGGTAAGTACTTCAGTATGTTTAAGTGACTCACTTTCATCCAGCTAGACAATCAAAAGTCAGCACTGAAAACATCTTTACATGTTTAGTACACTATAATCTTCAGATGTGAGGTGTTTTTGTGGTTTTATCCCTCAGTGTTTTGAATTTGCACACAATATTTTAACACCATAGGCAGACAGGCAGACTGTTTGACATTCCTAGATGATTGTACCTGACGTTCCTCTGGTATAGTGTTACCTCTTAAATCACAGTGGAGTTATGCAAATTGATGGTGAGGTGTTTTCTTTAGCAGATGGCCCTCTGGTCATATCTGAAAACTCATCAAGTAACACTGTAAAATATGAGATGAAAATCCTCTCATGTGGTTCACATCAAATAGTATCCCAGCTTTCATCAAAGGTCAGTGTCAGTGATATGTAGCTGGGCTTAAGTGACAAACCATCTGTCATAGATGACATTGTGCATTACCCTGTCAGCGCTTTTTCGGCCCTGAATAGAGGAAAATGATAACAGTCTCAGTTGATCTTTGTAGCCGCATACCGCACACTTGCCAATACAAGTGCCATCAAAGAATACATGTGAAAATCTCTAATTGGTGAGACATGCTGTGAAACAGCTTGTTTGATTTGAAGCAGTCTGTTAATTGCTTGCTAGTATTCTTGCCATTGTTTGTGTTTGTAATTGCCGAGCCCCAGAGAAACATTATCACTGTTTATTGTCTGTTTTCAGCTGCAGTCTTTCATGTTTTAATTCGCCACTGAGTAGCAGCATATTATGCAGATTATTTTTAGCATCACCATAGGAACAAGCATGGACCCTCCATTCAAATTATAGGGGGTGCAATTAAGAAAACACAACAAGGGATTTGCACAACAAATGAAAAGTGATTTCACTGCTTAATGATTACCAAAAATTTTTTTTTCACAGTATGCTTACAATTGTGCATCACTGCATTTGTGAAAAATCTCTACAACAGAAGAGCTCGGGTAGTAGCAGGATTACTGCCTGCTTCAGATTAGGCTAGATTTCTGCATTCACTACATGTCTTCCTCTACAGGTGAGCTGCTGCGCTTGATGAAATGAAGCATTGTCTCATTCATTTCATTTTGAATTTCAGGGTGCATCAGGGGCTCAAGGTTCACAGGGTATTATGGGTGACCGAGTAAGTGTGACGTTATTTTATTTTTTTATTTTTTCACCAAAGGAAAAAAACACATCTATTACAGATAATGAAGAGTACAGTGAACAGTATAGTATTGAAAAGCTATTACAGTGCTGAAGTACCACCTCTGCAGCCAGTAGAGGCGATGTGATCTGTATGTGAAATGCAATGATAAAGTCTACGTTATGGTCAAATTGTCAAATTGTATCGTCATTTCAAACAACTGTGTGGAGGACCTAGCTTGACATTTAGTATTCTGGTTACATGAAATTAAACTTGGTGTATAAATATCAAATAGGAATAAAATAAATGAAGATAAAAAAATAGATTCCAGATATAAATGAAAATAATGTTAATAGACATTTTAAGTGATATCATGTTGAGAAAAAGGGTATTTCTGTTTTAAAATTGCAGTTACTTTTGTCCTTTTATTGTGTTCATGACTACTACGCTGAACTATAAATATCCACTTCTGCTGCTTTTTCACCCCAGACTTTGAATATGTAATGTTTCAGTTCTGGCATAATCTGCAAATCAGTACGTCAAGTAGGGCTGCACAATTAATCGAATTTTAATTACGATCACGATTTCGGCTGCTGAGATTACATTAAGTTGATCATCTGCGATTTGAATAGCAGCTCTGCTGCATATCAGATCAAGCATGTTCTATAAAAGGAGCGCGTGTGAGTGTGTGTGTGAGAGTGTGTGTGCATGTGTTTGCCTTCTAATATATGCCTTTTCTGCATACTTTTTTTTCCATTTGTTGGCACCTTATGATTGCACTCTGCAGTTGCATGTTTATTTTTTGTAAGCCCTTTATCCTGGGTACATTTTATTTTATTATTTTTATTTTTATTTGAGGTTTCATTTTGAACTGAAAGCCTTGTTCACTTACTGTTTGTTTAAAATAGGAAGTGACATAAAAATGTGTTTTACCTAAAATAATGAATAATTGTGATTAATAATTGTGATTTCGATATTGAACAAAAATAATTGTGATTATCCTTTTGGCCATAATTGTGTAGCCCTAATGTCAAGTGCCCTAAATTTCCAGTTAAGCCTGTAAAATGAATGTAGGCATTACCCCAGTACACATGTATTTTCTCCAGTGATGGATTTGTATGTTTCTGATATACTGGCTGTTTCACAAGGGTAAAAGGGGATCAGATGGAGACAAGGGGGATATAGGACCTAAAGGTGACAAAGTAAGTGTGGGAATCTGCAAAATGACTGCATTTTATTATCTTTATATTTTGATAAATAATGTCGTGGAAAGACACTTGACATTTGTTGAATCAATTTCTCTTAATATCTGACCCAGGGTGTCAAAGGGGCCCAAGGTATAAGGGGCACTCAGGGTGAGCAAGGACCCACTGGTATTACTGGTTTTCCAGGAATGAAAGGTCTGCCTGGACTTCAAGGGATTGAGGTACACCCTGTAGAACAGCTCAGTTCTAAGTAAAATGACATGTTTGATAAAAGTATGTGTGAACAATATTTATTTTATTATTCTCTCAGCATAATAATGCACTAAATTATATTTAAATAATATGAAGCTTGTGTATGTTTTTATATTTTTTATGTAATTGTTAATTTGCCTTTTTGAGTTTTTTTGAGTTTAAAGTAAGTTTCTGTGACTTTCAGGGAGAAGATGGAGAGTCTGGTCCACGGGGCAAAACAGGAAAGGAGGGTCCAAAGGTCAGAGGTGTACAGTATTACTATAATTGGCCTGAGGTTTGAAATGGAACCATTTAAACATTGTCGCTCCCAAGACATATAGAAGATAAAGGGAAAAAAGTGACCCCCTTCAAAATGTTCACGATTTGTTGCTTTGCAGCTTGTGATGAAGACACTCATACAAAAACTAAATTTTGAGCTGTTAACTCAATTCAAATTGTAAAATCCAAGTGAAAACATAATAGCTGTAGTTTACAATAAATTTATAAACAAACAAACAATTTTAACAATAGAGAAAGGATCATGCCCTTCTAAAAATAATTCTCATCTCAATCAGGCGTAACTAATCACCTTCTCCAGCATAGAAAGTTCACTAACTTCCACCTGTGATCAGTTGTAATGATTTTTACTAGCTCTGCATAATGTAGATATTCTATGGATAGCAAGGCCCTGTGATAACATATCAGGGTTAACATGGACAAACACAAGTCAGGCAATGGACACAAAAAAAATCTAAAATGTTATCAATACCGAGGAGGACAGGAAAGTATGTAATTAAGAAGTGGATGTGTTTAGTACTATCAGGACCTTGGGTGCCAGAACCATTACCCCCCACGCCTAAGAGGAGTACAGTAAACATATAAAGGAATACAATGGCAAATATGGTATTCCTCCAGCAGTTGTGCAAAAACCCAGAAATGTACAATAGAGGTAGACAGCAATTAATAGAAATTGTGCAAATAATAGCAGCAGCGGCACAAAAATGTGCAACTAGATGGCTATTTCGAATTACAGTTGAGGCGTAAGTTGTAAGGCAGAGCAGTTTTTAGTGTTTTTTGTGTTTAATTGTGTTACAGGGGTTTGTGTGTGTGTTTGGATAGGAGGTACAGTTTATGTTTCAGTTTTGATTGAGGAATGTGGGAAGAAACTGTTTCCATTGCCAGGTGGGGAAGCCAGCTCTTCAGGAAGTGGAGATGCTGCTGAGCTTTTTTGGCAAAGGAGCTTGTGTTGACGGTCCATGTGAGTTCTCCGCAATGTGAATACCAAAGGACTTGGTTCTCTGGACAATCTCCACTGAGTAGCAGTTGATGTTCAGTGGAGAGTGATTATGTCATTCCCTCTTAAGTCAGTAACCATCTCTTTTGTTTAGTCCACTTTCAAAGACAGTCCTGTTGCACCTCCTCTCTGTACATCACCTTGTCATTTCCAATTATCAAACCCATGAAGGATATGCAGATTGCAGATGGTTTAAATGTGATTGGCAGCTGTGATTTTATGTGCCTCATGACAAGCCTCACAAAGCACTTCATGTGAGTGTGATGAAGCGATAGTCATTGAGGCATGACTGTATTTGTGTCTTTGGCATTGGGATGATAGTGGTGGTTCGAACACAGATAGATATTGACTATAACTGTGCCTTGTCATTTGGTGCTTCAAACTGTGTTTAGAAGTGATTCACTAGCATGTACACTTGCAAAGTCATGCATGGCTTTTGGTTACAGCATGTGACGATGATCTTGGAGACAGTAACATCATCAATGCTCTTGCTGATATAGCCAGTCACTGATGCTGTGTACAGGTTGGTAGAGCCACAACAGGTTGTAGCCTCCCAAAACTTGACAATCAGTGTGCTCAAACAGTCCTGAGGAGCAGAAATGCCTCATGAAAGCCAAGTCTTCATGTGCTTCAGAGAGCACGTCTGACGAGCGGTCTGCATAACACTTCTATCCAATGCTAATAGTAATGCGATGCTAATCTGGGTAGCCACTGGCAAGAAGGATGGACAAGATTGCTGGTCAGCTGGCATTAGCCTTACCGCTTCCTCATGCACCATGAAAGTGTTGTACCCAGAGAGGTCCCTGTGACTTAGCACGCCACCAGCTTGAACAGTTCTGTTAAGAAGAGAGGGAAAAAGATTTTTAACTCTCCCAAGTAAGAGCAGGCATTCAGGCAGGCTTCCATTTTCTTGTTCGACTTTTATTTTTAGAATTTTTATTTTTTAGGAATATAAGAAGCTTTCTCAAACCAAGTGTAATGGTGGACAAACCAGGTCCACCCAAACTGAACTGAAATATAATCCCTCAAAGTCTCCCCACCAATCACAGTACACAAGTGTTTAATCCTTTGACTACACACAGGTGATTGTGATTCCCCACATTGCAAAAACTCCTGATCTAACTAAGACTTGCAATCTTATTTCTAGCCTAAAAGTCTTCATGATCTTATTTTGAGAAGAATATACTTTTTCTCATATAGCAGTCTTTGTAAGGTTGTTAAGATTGTTTAAGTTATTTTTTCCATATTTCAAGAAATCTTACCAAGTGTAAATATCTTACTGCACTGACAGATAATTTCACTTGTTTCTAGTCTAAAGATTTCTTTAAATAGGAAAAATATCTTCAAACAATCTTTATATACAATATAAGAGCAAAAAAATCTGCTCTTATGTAGTATATTATTCTCAAACCAAGATTAAAAAGACTTTGAGGCTAGAAATAAGATTGCAAGTCTTAGTTAGATCAGGCAGAAATAAGGACAACCTCTACTGGCCATCCACCCACATTACTCCCTTAACCCTTACAACTATATGTGCAAAGCTGTTAGAGAAGTAATCCAACAGACTTATTAAACCCACACTGGAACAAAATAAAATATATGAATACAAATGTATCATCTTTTTTGTTTTGGATAATGTAAAATGTTTGGGATTGCTTTAAATGTCTAACATGTCTGTCATAATTTTACTAAAGGGACAGAGAGGCCCAGATGGTCGTCAGGGAAAACCCGGATCCAAAGGGCCAAAGGTAGCAAACACTTTTGTACTGTATTAATGTTTTGCTGTATATTGCCCTAGCATAAGTGGTTTAAGCATTTTAACAACATGTTTGAGATTTTGATGTGAATTCATGTTAGTTATTGTTTAATTGTAAGACATTCACTGTTCTGACTGACATCCTGGTGGGTATTTGCATCTTCTTTAGGGCCGTACCGGACAGAGAGGTCACACTGGTATGCCCGGACCACCGGTAAGAGTCTGTCTTTGCACCAGGCAAACATGAAGGGTGGTTCAAAGAACAAAATTTCAGAATTTGTTTTATTTTGACCTTGCAGGGATTTCCAGGTCCTCCAGGAGCATTGGGAGCAGAAGGAAAGCCTGGTACACAGGTTCCCATTCTATATTCTAATACCAAGATCTCTGCCTCTTCTTCTGTTCATGTGAAGAGTAGAGAGGATGGGAATTGCAGCGACAAACATGTTCCACTGTAAAAGGGGAGAGGAGGGGTGAACAGATTACGTTTTTTTGTAAAATATTTCATATTTAAAAGTATTTTAGCAAGATAAACAATTCAGCTGAAAGTGGAAGGAGTGATAATGCTGTGCCTGTATGAAGTATTGACTGAGCAAATGAACTTGAGAAATACCTGCCCTATTGCTGTCAAAACACATTTTTTTACTTGTATCCAGTTAACTGCTTTAGTTTATGCAGTGCTCTTGCTTGTTCTTTTGAAGCTAAAGTGGATTACGTTTTTCTTTTTTTAGATTTTTTTTTGTAATATTAATAACAAATTTTTATGTGAAACAGAGGTAGTTTTGTGTCCACTGTCAAAGTTTTAGTAAAAATTAGAGGCAGCTGGTGGCCTGGTGGTTAGGGGTCTGCTCCTATGATCAGAAGGTTGTGTGTTCTACCCCTGTGATCAGAAGGTCGTTTGTTCAAACCCCAGGACGGCCAATGGCACCACTGAGGTACCGTTGAGCAAGGTACCGTCCACACACTCCTTCCCAGGTGCTGCAGTTTTAGCTGCCCACTGCTTCAATTGGTGAATGGGTTAAATGCAGAGAAAGAATCTCACACTATGTGTTGCACTGTGGTGTGTTCACACATGACAAATGGCCACTTGTGAAAAAGTTAAAAACTGCATGCATTGGGTACCATATGCAGTATCCTAAAAAAAATGTGGACATGCTGAATGCTAATGGAGTTCTCCTCTTATTTCAGGGACCTCAAGGTGCTATCGGTAACATGGGGGAAAATGGACCAATGGTGAATACTGTGATTTCAAAATTGATGTGTCAGTCAATTTAAGCCAATTGTATTTCCACATTTCCTTAATATTTATGGGCTCTCTTCGGTACCTTTGATCTGTTTTACACCAATAAGGTTTTACTGTGATGAAATAAGTTCTGTTCTGAGCAGTGTTGTCATTGATTCTTTAGACTCAGCCACTGATGTAAACCAACTTGAAACATGTGATTGTGGTTTATAGTGGATGTTATATGCTCTTTATTGTTTTATAAAAAGGTTCCCCAGACAGAGACAGCCTTCGCAGGAATTTATTGAGCTGACAGGGGGCTGCTTATTAAAGGTGTCAGGTGCCTTATATCCACTATAATGGCCCTAGTAAATCAAATGTAATGTTCACCATCACAAGCAGAAGGAATAGATACCCATAAACACACTTGAAGTTTCAACAATTATTCCTTATTTATTTCTGTTCCTTTTATTCCAGGGATTTCAAGGCATTACTGGAGAGCGTGGTCTGGATGGACCACCAGGGCCTCCTGTGAGTTCCTGTTTCAGTAATATGCAATAATTGAAAACCAGGAATGTTCAACAGTAATAATGTTCTTTTCAGATTTATCATCTACATTCAGGCTACATACCCATGTGATTATTTTGCTCTGATAACGCAGTGGTTGGCATTTGTGTAAGTGACCTGTATCTGTCTTTAGTGTGAGGAACCGGAAACCACTCGCATGTACACTTCCAAATGAAATATCACACCAGTGAACTATGTGCATTTTAATGGCAAACTAAGTAAGAAAATCTAATTACAGAGAAAGTGAAGGCTGTGTTCAGATGGACCAAATCTCAGATGTGATTATGCAGCCTAATTTATTTCCAGAACACCAAGAGTGACAGCTCATTTGCTTTTACCACAATTTCTGATAGTTTACTAGTTTAAATAGCAGGTCTCCAGAATCTCATTTCAAGCTATTTTTGGCTTTGCTCAGACATGTTCAGTTATGGGTAAGCTGAAATGAAAGATTATGTTCAGTCTTTAGTAATACAGGCTAATTAAGCAACAGTATGCGGAAAGGAAGCGGAACGTTCTTGTATCTCGAACATGAAGATTGATTTCCAGGAGTTTCACTCATTTTTCGTCATAATATGACAAGCACAAAAGGCTTTTAATAACATTGTGAATGTGCAGTAATGAGCTCGGGAATGGGCTTGGGTAGGTATGTTATGAAACCATTGGTATGGAATATCAAATAAATATGCAAGACTCATCTGCTGATGTGACAGTGATTAATCAGTGTGTTTCCTTTAAATATAGAATAATACTTTCAGTTAGATGTATAAGATAAACAGCTTTTATTTATTTACATTCATCCAGGTATAGCTATCTTCAATTTGTCACTTCCACAGAAACACCCAAAATTTTTATAGAAAAACAGTGAATATCTCACTTTTATGCTTTTATGTTCATATTTTTCTCTTTATATGAGACAGACATGGACATAAACAAAAGTGAGGGAGAGATGTCATAAACAAAAACATTTCTTCTCATATGTTGTTCCATAAAAACTGCTAATTGTAATTAATGAGTTTTCTTATAATAGGGTTCACCTGGACGAGAAGGACCAATGGGCAGTCCAGGACCACTAGGAGAAAGGGTATTTGTTTTAGTGCTTATTTGATATTTATCAGGCCAGAGGTCTTTAAAGGGGACTTTAAAATAGTGCCCACTTGCTGTCCTCCAAAGAGCTGCATGCTTATATGACCATGATTAACAGGAAAAAGGAGGAATAACAAGCTGATAATGTACTTCATGGAGCTGAGAAGAGATACTACCAGAATCTTTTGAACTGTATGTGTTTATGCGTAGATTATTAGTGATTGTGTTTGTGTAATTTTTTGTCAGGGTTTCTCAGGGAAACCAGGATCCGACGGTCCCCAGGGCCCTGTTGGCATGTATGTAAGTGATGTCTCTGCAGTGGTCTCTGTGAGAGGTGACTTGGATGTGGAAAGTATTTTAAACAATAGCATTTTTAACATGTTTTGAGAGACTGAAGTACTTTAATTGGAAATGGAAGTTTGGTTTCCAGTCAAATTAAATGCTGCAGAAAAAGTATTTCATTATTGAAATGGGCATATTGGTGAACAATTTTTTTTGTGGACTACATGAAAGTAATTAACCAACAGGGATGCAGAGTTTCACATACAATTGACTTGAGAAGTCTCAGACTCGATGCTGAGTCAGTTAGATGGCCAGCCATCAGGGAGATGCACAGGTGGCTAGACTAGAAAACCATTAACTTCATAAAGCGTGCCTCAAAACTATAAAACAAAACAAAAAAAACAATTAAGAATTGTAATTGGATGACTCTTAATTTAGTTAATGACAAACTGTTATAAGAAATTTGAAATAAAAAGTTATTTTACCCATGTTCAAATGTGATAACACCCACTGTATTGTTTGTTGGATACCTACTGACAAACCCATTCAGCACCTGACAAAATAATCTAACAAATTCGGCTGAAAAATGATGATAAAACATAAAACACACACCAATAAGGCTCACATGATCACAGACCTCATTTCTCAATCAAATGAGGGATGCTATAAAGGTATTCCTAAGGGATCTTGTTGAAGTTTTGTAGTGCAGAGTGCAGGCTATTCTGAAGTGGACATATCCAATATTAGATAGTTGTACGTAACAAAGTGGTCTCTCAGTGTAGCCTGAACTGTAATTTCTGATCTGATCTATCATTACAACTGTCTTAAATTATTTGTGTTGACCCCAAGGGATTCCCAGGCCCCGCGGGCATGCGAGGAAGACCAGGACTCATGGGAGAATGGGTGAAGACACATTACATGCAATACAGCATATTAATAACCCTTGCATAATATAGATAAAAAGGTGGTGCATAAAAAAAATATAAAAACAGTGTTTTAATGATCAAACCATATGATACTCATAGGGAGAGTCTGGTGTAAAAGGACTGCCAGGGCCCATTGGAAAGCCTGGACCGCCAGTAAGAATGTATAATTTTATATTCGATAGGGCATGTGTAATTCAAAGTTTGGTAACAAAGTTTGATTATAAAGGATCCAAAATATACTGTTTTAGTGAAATATTTGAATATAAATGTGTATAATAAATATGTTTCTGTGAAAAGGGTCCCTTAGGGGCACCTGGGGAAAGAGGCCCTTTAGGACCCCAGGTGAGACTGCTGAACACAGTACATTTGGTATGTAGTTTAAATTTGCATGAGAATGCAAGCATTAATATTTCCCTGTTTTCTCAGGGCAGACAAGGAGATCCTGGGTCTCCAGGAATAGATGGAATACCTGTAAGTCACAATTTTCATTTGTACTGATCATTAAAAATTCTTTATTTTTACTTAATTGCTAATACATGTTACTCATTTTCTTGTAGGGTCCTCCAGGAGTGCAGGGAGTAGATGGGCATATGGGAAGGCCAGGACCTCTGGGCAGTAAAGGAGCTTTAGGAGATCCAGGCCCAGCTGGACCTCCAGGCATTACAGTAAGTGTTAAGCTTATATACAGACTCTCAGTCAAGTAATGATGATGGTCCCTCTTGGGATTTTCACAATGTATAGACTGCTGCCATACTATAGAGAATGAATGTCTACAGTAGGAACATAATACTCAAACATGGGTGTTTGTCACAAGTTTTTCTGCAAGTCAGAAATGTCTATAAACCACATTACTCAATGGATCTATTGAGTCAATAGGAATGGTACAACCCCTGGCAAAAAGTATGGAATCACCCCTCTCAGAAAATGTTCATTCAAATGTTTAATTGCGTATAAAAAAAAAACAAGCACAAACATGCCACACAACTATTTTCACTCAACAATCCAAACTTCTGGCTGTATAAAACACTTAAAAAAAAACAAAGAAAGATAACTGTAGTC
>JBBPDC010187059.1:0-15312 GCA_037974485.1 Hemigrammopetersius urotaenia
GCTTGAAGACCCTGAAGGACTCTGCCGATCGGACCAGAAGAGGGAGTTCATTCCACCACTGGGGAGCCAGGACTGAGAAGAAGTTTAAAGTTGAAGTTTTTGAAATCTATTATTATATTCTAAGATAAAATACAATTCTAATATATAATTTCTAATTCAATTTCCGCTATTATTATGTTCCAACCAGAGTGTGAAATACTCTGACACCCCCCAAAAGTGAAAGTAACCATTCAGTCATATGTGAACACATCACAGCACGAAATTCTTCCTCTGTTTTTAACCCATTCACCAAGTGAAACAGCGGGCAGCCCGGTACACAGCGCCCGGGGAGCAGCATTTGAGGATGGTATCTTACTCAAGGGAACCTCAGAGGAGCTTATCAGTCCTGAAAACCCATGACTTCCTGATCGCAGGGCGAACGCCTTAATAACCAGGCTACCAGCCGCTCCTAAACAGTAGAAATGTCATAGAATTTGCCGGTAGTGAACAACTGTTCAAATGAGGGCTTGCTCTGAGTTAAAATTATTTAAAGGAAAAATATTTCATTTCTTCCGCTGCATTCCCCTCCCAACCCTTGACATATTTTATTTCGCCATCAACAACTCCCCCTTTCATCTGTCACCAACCTGCTATTTCATCCACATCCCAACTTAATGTTGATAAAAAGGTAAAGGCGGTTGCTGAATGTGCCTGGAAATGAAGGATAAATAACCTCTTACGTTCCTTTAATTATAAAAAAAAGCATTTTATGTTCTGCAGGAACATGTTCCTGCAGTTTCTGCGATTATAAATCAAGCTTCTTTCTGACTGTAAGTGAAATATTTATTTTTGTATGTGTTTGAAATATTCAATCCTAAATAAAGAAAAGGTTTTTTTTTCCACATCCGGCACATTGAAAATGAGGCTACTTTGGTGATGGCGATAAGCTATGCGGAAAGAAATCCTGGTTCCCTTTTCATTTATTTGTACTCCCATTAACAGTAAGTGCTCACGCTTTGTACCAGACAGCGCAGCACTATTCAGTCAGAACAGCCTTGGAAATAAGAATGTGTTTAGAATGTATGGACTGCGACAAAATGGAAATGAAGTTTCTCCTATTATTACGTTATTTGTGTAAAGAGCACGCTTTTAAATCAGTGCTATTCAATGGCGACCTGGGCTGCGTGGTCTGGAGGGCTGATATATATTAAGCTTCACAGTTTCTTCAGTACCGGTATATTTACGCTAGTGTCTTTTCGTATTGACCTATTTGCAATATCCCTGTAGTACAATAATGAATTTGAAGTGCATTCATTTTTAAGGATGAATATTGAGATTCGATTTTATTGCCTATAATGAATTAATCCAGTTGAATTAAATGATATTAGCATTTTAGCTTCATTATTTGGCGGGTAGTCAATACTATTTCTACTCTAATCCGTTTTTAGTCTTTGGAAGTACCAGTTTTATTGTGCGCATTGTGTTTATGCCTTGTGTTATGTACATCTGCTAATATTGAATGCATTGGTTTAGCATTTTCCTCAAATTTTATCTCAAATTTAGTCCCACCTGCTAGACCGAACCCCAACAATCACATAATACCTCTAGCCCTGGGAAGGTGAGGGATGGCGGGTCATGTTTAGGCAGCTAGCGTACAAACTGCCAGTAACAATGGTTCAACATGCTTGGAGGAGAATGCCTTCCTTTGTTATGTATAAAGTATATATAACAGATGGCCATGCTGGCTGGCGTCCTGTTGAGTAACTGGGGGAGATGAAGGGCCATCCTACCCCCCTCCAGAGACAGCGAGGTCAGTTATTCTCTCTTTAACTTATAGCCACAGATGACTGAGGCTTCACCAAGGATCAACCAACAGTCTTCCAATGGGCCAAAGCTTAGACAGGGTTGCTTCTGAACCCTCATGCATAATTTTAAATGATTCCTATGAATTATTTTTAGCTCATAATCAAACACATAAACTGGTGGGCTACAAACAATTAAAACATGTTTTTAATCCATCACAGACATTTTTTAGGCCTTGCAGTTCTGCAACAGTTGCAGATTTCCATGTTTTTCATGTTTGATTCCATATACATCCCTAAAATCTATATCAATGTCAGTGCTGGTTTAGTCCTTAGTATTTACTTCAGGTAAAATCTGATCAGCCCTCAGCCTTAGGAGTCAGTGAAAACAAAATCTGTTTTGTTCACACTGTGCTCTGTGAGCGGGGTGCATGATATCCCTGAATAAATGAGCCTGACTTTATTGCTTTTAGTGGCTCTATGTGCATCAATTGCAGTGGTGTGAACCTTCAGAGCCACTTTTGTTCAAATCTTTATTTACCACGAAACGAGTCCAAGTGAGTTTAAGTGGCAGCATAAAGCATTGTGTGATCATCAAACTGCTTTTGGTTTAATTGCTCATGCAGAGTTTCACATACTGGTGGGCTGTGATTACTTATGGAAAGGAAATGACCATATACGAAGTGCTGCTGCACCCAGCGGTCACATTGTTTGAGCTTGGTAAGGGTGTGCAGCAGATATTCATTACGCTCGGCTAAGTAAAAATAGACCAATTGCAAACATGCTGCGCCACAGAAAAGAAGCGTAAAAATAACCGTACCTATAACGATAATATATACCCTAATGCCTCTATTCAAGCATTCTGGCCTGGCCTCTGAAAAGCACTGCAGGTATAAATCAACACATGGAAGCCCTGCATTTGCTCACAGCAGCGGACTGTAAATTCAACACACTCAAAGCCAAAGGGGTCAAATTCAGACAGACGCCTGTGGGGCAACTGCTAGAATGCTAATAAAACCCCTATTAAGATAAATAAAGCATTATCTACTAACACTCTAAATGTATTAATCCTTATGTTCTTTCTAATTCAAACAAAGTCAAATTCAAACAAAAATACACACAACATCCATTTCTTAACAAATTCTAATCTTATCAAATTGTCCCCTCGTTTATTTTGAATAAATGTGCAGCTGTAAACACGGTACAGTCTTCAGTGAAAACGGCAGAAAATCGACCGAATAATCTGAAGTGAAAGGATGTTACAAAAGATTTGCTATTCAGAGACGTGCTCCGCTCATCATCAGAGCAATTCCAGAGCTCAAAAGTGTTGGATTAAACTGTGGGTCATGACTGCTGGCACCAGCGGGTAACTGGGCATTTGACCCACCACTTTTCAAAGTACTGGGCAATGACCTACTTTTTGATTGAGTTCAGGACGCTTAGATGGAAAAGTAAAATCTGTACCAGAGCCAATTTGTGAGCCTGCACACTTTCAGTTTTCCCTAACATATCAAAAAAATAACTGAACGTTTACAGGGCCTAGTCTTGTACCCAATCCTGTTCCTAGATTTTGGAAATTAGAAGAAAAATGCATATTAATAGAGGAATATTCCATTTTCTACAATAAACAGGGACATTCTTGTTAGTAAGTGCTGATTGATTGGTGAACTGAACTGAGCTAATTGGCTGTTTGCGCTTACTGCTGACATAGATGTACATAAGTCACTGTAAGAAAGTCTGTGTTGAAAGTCTGTATGCTGTTCCGTCTAGTACATATGTCTTATTGGGAAATATTTATAATTTACAAATTGGAATCTAGAAACTCTAGATAAACTATTGATCTTGTACTCACTCAGGTGTGCCCTCTACTGTCCAATCAACCCACAGGCATCAAGTGGCAACTTTACTCACTATAACTCTCTCTCTCTCTCTTTCTCTCTCTCTGGTTGGGAGCAGGACCTTCATGTGCAGTGAGAGGAGCTGCAGGGCAATAACCAAAGTGTTTTATTTTCTATGGTGCATGAACTAATGCACTTAGTCACTGTTGTACCACAATGTATATTTTTAGAAATGTCAGGTTTAATATTTCCTGCTGGTACCTTAACAAGATTTGACGTTCGTCACAGGTGCTAACTAAGCTGAACTGAGCCCACATGAACAGCTTAAAATATTTTTAACATGACCATGCACTTTTTTGTGTGTTTGTATGTTCTCCTTTGAAACAATACATTTAAAATATGGTCAACAACTTTACTACAGATCTATTTTCTTGCCATGTTTACCGCCATCCTGCACCTAGCATGCTGCCCCTCACCCTTACCCAGTGCTCTAGACAAACTAGAATCCAATGACAAATTAGATTTAAAAAATGACTATACAGCTGTCACACTTCCATCAAAACACTGTATCATCCTTGGGGTTGCAATAAAAATCCTAGTTCCTCATTGGCCAAGACGACCCTGTTTTGAATGATGTAAACAGGTGTGTGTTGATTATAAAGCCGGTTTGTTTTATATGATACGTTTTCAGATGTTTCCTGCCTCTGGGCTTATTGATTCTTATTTGTCATAACTTCAAACGTCTAACCTGAGCAATAGCTCCTCCAGCCTCCTTTGTTTTTGTAGCAGAACACTGAATCCCACCCCCCCCCCCCCCCCCCGTTTAAATGATTTACTATGTGAACATTTTTACATTTCAGAGCTTTCTAAGTTGCAAAACCAGATGATATCTATCTATTCACCCTCAGCAGATTATCAGATTATTATTTAATTAAATAAATGAGCTTTTTCTGTAAATATGGGCACTTTAAGCTTACAAATCCTATCCTAGCTCACTTTTGAGAAGCCTATTCCAGGTGTAACATGCCCACTTTAGCTAATCTAAAGTAAAGTTAGCTAGCTTGGTAAGATAATGCTTTATATTATATATTTTCAGATTCTGGGCTTATTTGTTCTTTTTTTTGTACTTTTTTTGTACTGAACATTTTCGTCTGACATAGCTTCAGTAACTAAAGGAGGCCAGATGGATTTCTCTGCATGTTTCAATGATCTCAACCCCAATGTCCGGTTACACCATGCTTTCATTATTGCTAGTCATCTGCAACTTTAGAGGTTTAATCCCATCCACACACATCATTATAGTGCAGAACTGTATTGCGGTGTGTATGAATCCCGGTGTAAACGGCACGGCCCTCTTAGGCTGCTGCGCAGCAGGGCCCATGTCTACTGCAATTAAAGAGTAATCGTGTGATGGGCAGGCAGGAGCACCAGGGGAGCATTGGCAGTCCACTGAGCCCAGGGCACCAATCCAAGGTTTTGCTTTGAGAGCTTGTGACAGCACTGGCCCACATAGCAGATCTGAGGCCATCACTCTAGATAATGCTCTGCGGGGGCATCAGCAGGGGAGGGGAGTCATACCCCAGCTGGCTATAGGCTTACACACAGGGAGTCAGGTCTCTCCAAACTTAGTCTCATTACATATCAAACTGTGGCGAGGTATGAAGAGGAGGGCACAGTGCGGTGGTGGCGGTAGGGGCATGTAATCTAGTGGTTGCAGGTGGGTAATCCGAGGGGCATATTAGGGATGTGCTCCCTCTCGCAGTGCTGGAAAGTAGTGATTTTGTTCTTACAAACTACGACATTAAAATATAAGATAAATAATGAAAGAAAGCAAGAAAATAATCACACAGTATTTGTGATGTATTTTTATAAAAAATAAAAGGCATAGTGAGCTGAGGATTTGGGGAAAAGATAATAAATAAATAAACAAATAAATAAAAAAACACATTTGTTGAGACATCAGTTTACATTAGAAGTCATAACTTCAAATGTCTAACAATAGCAATAGCTCCTCCAGCCTCCTTTGTTTTTTGTAATTTAAACTTAAATTGTAGAAAACTGAATCACCCCCCCCCCAATTTAAATGATTTATGTAAACATTGTTACATTTCAGAGCTTGCTGACCACTTACTTATAAATATGGGCCTTATATCAACTAAGTTGCAAAACCAGATGATATCTATCTATTCGTCCTACAGCAGATTTTCAGATTATTATGAAATTTAAAAAATGAGCTTTTTATATTGATATGGGCACTTTAAGTTCATGAATCCTTTCCTTCCTCACTATTGAGAAGCCAGTGTTATTGAGATTCCGACCATTCCAGGTGAAACACTGTAACATGCCCACTTTAGCTAATCTAAAGTAAGGTTAGCTAGCTCAGTAAGCTAATGCTAATGGTGTTGACATTTATGTTACAGGTTCTGTTTCTTCCTCGATCATAAATTCACACTCACACTCCCTTGTGAGCACAAGTGTGTGTATGTGTCTGTGATCACAGGACCCAAAAGAGCAAATCTAGGACACTTGCAGGTTGTTTGTGCGTGTGTGTGGACAAGCCATCAGCCCACCTCTCTAATCCAGGCGCAGACAGGGGGGCTCAGACACTCCTCCTGCAGGGAGAGGTCAAAGGGGGAGGGCGAAGTCCTAATGTCCCTGAGCCATGCTATTCCTCTTAGAGCACATAGCGCTGACAAAACCAAGATAAGGCCACGCACAGGGCAGTGGGCACTCCATCATAAAGATGAGCCCCAGCATTGCAGAGAGGATGAGGTATGGAAGGGGGCTGGGTCAGTATACCCTGAGGTCCTTCTGCACCCACTAAACCCCTGCTTTTATGACCACGCTGTGACCAGGGAGGAAGAGGAGGATGAAGGTGATGGTTAGAGGAAGGGGGAAGAGAGGACGAAAAAAAAATAAGAAGGCGATATCTGGACACATCCAGAAGGGACAGCTCAGGGAGTGGAGAAAAAAGTATTGATGAAAGGATTAGCCGCCTCACTGCCCAGTGAGAGACAGCAGAAACAATTCCTGAATTCTCCAGAGCCGCAGAGAGCCCCTATTCTGTTGGTCATTACAGCTAGTCTTATCGTTCTTGCTTTGAACCTGATTGAAAGAAACACCGCTGTCTGTTGCATACAGCAGAAGGAAGCCTAATCTGCCAGATTACCTAGGGATGTGCATATATTCTCCTTTCACTCTCTCTGATCTGTCAGCCATCCCTTCCTTTCCATGATACCCCAAAGAGCATGTGCTCGATTTCATCACCGTGGTTTTCTCCACTTTTTTTTTCCTCAGTAATTGTGTTTTTCTTTGCCTGGGTCATCTAAAATGTCTAGCAATAAGGAGCTTATGCTGGCACCCACGAAACCAGCCTCTGAACTACCTGATTCAATCCATTTATCTAATAGAAATAGGTGGATGGATGAGGTAACTGAAGTGAAACAAGGCATAAGCGCTCATTCAGAAAGCTCCTTAGACCTCAGACTTGCTCAGACAAGTGAAGGGAAAAAAAAGGTGATCTCAGTAATGGCCTTCACCAGCAGATGGACTCATTTGTGGACTCAATTGCTGCTAGATTCTAGGCCCGCTTGCATTAGACTTGGCCCAGGCTGCCGATGTGCTGCACCGAGTTAGCTTCCAGGTCGGCTGTGCAAGCTCCGCCGTCCAGCTGCTCCTGGTTTCGCAGTCCAAATCAGGATTAGACTCAGTCAACATCAAGCGTCTTACCAAGCAGCCTCAAAAAACACAGCAGGTTTGGCAAAAATGTGTTTCTGTGAAAGCAATTATTGATTCAAAAGTTTGGATGTGTTTAAATATTGCTTTTTTTAGGTCTACACTGATGTCAATGTAACTAATTGTTAATGAGAAATGTGCAAATGTAGGTATCAAAGCTAAAAGCAGTGGTAATAGCCCATCATGGGAAGAATTTTGTCATTGGTCGCCCTGAACTAGAGCTCTGAAGGGAATGGTTCTCCAGAAAAAAGAGCAGCAAAACTACATAAAACCCCTGAAAACAGCAGTGATGGATAAACAGTTTGGAAACATTAAGGAACCAGGAAAGAGCCGTGATCTTTTCAGAATGTGCTCTCATTTGATTGGAACTTTATTATCATTTGTAAGTGACAATATCCTTCAAAAAAATTCTGATATTTTCAAGGTCACATGGAAAGTTACGCGATTTCCATGTTATCCTACTCATCAAGAAACAACTGTAGTGCAAAGCGATCAAGTTATCTACTTTCTACATGGTAGCTTATAAGTACTTGTTAGTAAATCACAGAAACTAATTAAAGTTTAATGAAATACCCTGAATTGCTCCGTCTGTTGCTTGGAGCTTTGATTCCCAGTCATATGGTATTAATGATGTTTTCCTGGTCTTTGCAGCATCAAAGCTGTTACAGCTTAAAGTCCATTTGTGGGAAAAAGAGGGAATGGGAATCGAAGCTTCAGCTGAACAATGTCCTTTATTAAAGGTGCACAGTAAGCAGACTTGTGACACCCAATAGCCACTACTGAAGCTGAATTGACCCACCAGGTTCAATGGGTTGTCCCTTCCCCCTATACAATGTAAGGAGGGGACTGTCACTACAGGCACTTTCCCATAGGTATACAGGAACCGTGCTGTACTTAAACTGTACTGCTGTGGTGCGCAAGTAGCAGCATGCTTTGATTTTCCAGTATATCTCAATCCTGACACATCTCCGCACAGTTCATGGCAGGTCATTGTTCCAAAACGACTTCTAGAGATTTGTATCAATGGAAAGATTTTTTCTGTCAGAGCCACTTTTGTCATTCAGGTCTTTTATTATTTATAGTCTTCTTTGAGTTTTTTAAATGTTCTCCGCATTATTTAGCCATGCAATAAAAACCTAACCCAGCTAACTTGTTGCCGATGCTCTGGTTCACCTTTGCGTTTTTCACAGGTTTTAAACTCCCACTGAAATTAATCCTTAGCTCAAACAGACAATGGTGCTTGTATTTAAACACCCCAGTCGTTAGTTTGTTTTTCCATTGTTGCTTTTTTTTGTGCAGGCAGTTAATAACAATGGTCTCTTTCCATGTTGTGATGACATTTCGACCAATCAGAAAGCAGTGGTACGGCTGCGTCCTGCTTTTGGCCCTGCCGTCAAGCAACATGGGTACAGGTCACTTTATCTGTAATGGAAAAATATCCATTCATGCTACCTTGCAGCTCCTTCTGCCAGTGGAAAAGCACCATATGTAATGTTCCTAACAGCAGGATCGTACATTTCCCTGCTGGGGTGACTGAGGGCAGGCAATCTGTGCGCTCTGGAAAAGTCCAGAATGGCTGTCTGGTACATGACCTTCGGGCTGAGATGCACATACCCAAACAACAACCCCCAACCATAGCGGTCGGCCTGTAATTCTCCCAGAGAACTATGCCCTACCCCCCTGAACTATGGCCATGATGCCGACCCATGCACAACACATGCCACACCCCACCGCCACACCCCCGCACCACACCTGAGCTGATAAAGAAAGTGCAGGGCTGTTTTTTTGCCCCTGTCTGAGTGGGTTTCTGCTGGAATCTCCTGTTTTCTCCCACAGTCATGCACATCAGATAAACTGGAAATGCTAAATTGCCCCTAATGAGTGTGTTTGTCTGTGTGTCTGCCCTGTGATGAACTGGCATCCTGTCCAGGGTGTTTCCCTGCTTTTTGTCTTATGACCACTGGGATACACTCCAGTACCCTCATGATCCTGGTTAAGGATAACAAATGACTGACATTAAAGTGTATTTTGAAACCTGAATATGGCCCGTACTTTTCTCTGTCTTTAAAGATAATTGTAAAGGGGATTGCTTTAGTTACAGGCACGGTCCTCTTGGAGCAACCGAGGGTTAAATGTCCTGCTCAAGGACACCATGGTAGAAAGTGGGGGTTTGAACCTGCAACTTTGTGGTCATCGGGTTCACAGGCAAGCATTTTACCCACTAGGCCACAACCACCCGTCGTCATGTAAGTCTACATTGTCAGAAATCACTTAGGTAAATCAGTTTGAGATTATGTAACGTACTTAAGGTTATGTTATGATTTAGGCCTGCAGTTTGCCCAGTTCTAAGCTTCCATTATCTCTTAGTTGTATTGGCCTTGTAGCTCCAGCACAAAACATATTCAGCTTCGAACAGTTGTCTGATTGGCTACATAAAGAGGAATTGGAAAATGTATTGGGTAAACTTGATTAAAACATATTCCTTCCCATGCAAGCCTCTCAGAGGAACGAAGAAAGTAAAGTTTTCTGGATGGTGGCGAGGAAAAGAGCGGGGCATGGAGTTAAACTCCTGCTGCTATGTGGTGTATCTGCAGCCGGCAGATTGTTAGCGGAGACTCGGTGTGTCTGTCAGGTTCGCAGTCGTCCCGTTGTCTCTCCAGACCTCGTGTCCTCACACTCCCGGAGGATGACTCATCGCTTGGCTCTCACCACCAGACGAGACTGGCAGGGAAGAGGCCGTCTGCACCCCAGACATGTGCCACCGCGTCTGGCCCTCTCTTCCACACCGCCAGGCAGGGACAAGCTCCACTGAGCAAAGCCATTTTCCCTTCATCCAAAAGATAAAGAGAGGGGGGGACTTTTTTCACTCTTCTCTGCTGATACAGCAGTATTCCCTCTCTCTATCCCTCTCTCTCTCTTTCTGGTCTCCACACGCAGAAAGAAAATGTTCTCTTTCCACTAGGGTTTTGACACATAGGTCTTTGATGCAATGCACGCCTAACAAAGCACATGAGGGCGCAGTCAGAGTCGGAGTGTGCGAGGAGCGGGAGGTCCTGAGAGATAATGATAGAGCGCTTCGATGTGAGGTCATGGAGAGGAAGGGGGCATCTCTACAGCAGGGAAATGATATTTTCAGATGTGAAGGGAAAGCGAAGGGTACAGTGAGGTCATATTGGACCCCATGGGGAAGACAAATGCTTCCTTTCACAGCGAGCAGGATCTCCTCCGTCTGACTCTTTGGGAGAATTTCCAAACGCTTTTCGTTTTTCTAAGGAAGATGTATACACAGACTAGCATTCCACCAGTCTTATTAATGCCACTATTTCATCTCATAGCTGTATATGCTGTTCCAGAAAAGCTAGGAACATATTACAGCATGCTTTGAGTGATCGTAAAGAGTCCTGACATAAATTTGTCACTGTTTGCCATCCCACAGAAACACACCGGTCAGGCTGCTGCTTATTCCCACTGTCAGTGATGTGCTTATGACAACCAGAAGGTGTTTACTCTTGCAAAACTGATCCCACAGATATCTAAATAAAATTGGCTGATTCCTCAACATGCCTTGAGTCCAAGCCTGGATGAGTCAGAACAGTTTTGGTGAGAGAGAGAGAGAGAGAGGCAGATAGATAGACAGATAGATAGACAGATAGACAGGATGGCATATATACAGAGTTATGTTCACTCTCCAGTTTCTGAAAAACATTAGAGTTGTTTTAAACAGACATCAGATCGGTGAAAATGGTCCAAGCTGGTGTCCAGCCAACAGTAATGTGTTCAGTAAATATATTAAGTTGAACCATGTTCTCCATCCACTAATCTGGCCGTGATCCAATCAAAACCTCTTGCTTCTCATCTAAATTTGACCAGATTCAACAGTGCTGCTGATCCATTAATCCCAGGCGTATGTATTTAAAGAGGTCAGCTCAGTATATACACTGCCATCAATTATAATACAAAACACACAAACATAATAAAAGCAGGCGGGAGACAGATACATTTACTCAACTATCTCGCACCGTATTTCTGCTGTGAGAAGAATCAGACCCTGTGCCTCGTGTTCCACGGCCTCAGAAGGGTCAGAGACGGGTCAGAGTGAGGTAGAGTAGGGGTTAATGGTGGACTATGGAAGAGGGCTTTGGCCCTGTGCCACCCAGTCTCCTCTGCTGGACTGATTAAGGAGGATGGTGTGTTGGACTAATCCATCAACAATGCCTGGAGCAAATTCAGAGGAAGAGCGGGAGGAGAACAGGGAGGATGAGAGGGAGGAGCGAGGGAGGAGAGGAAAGCGGGGGCTTCAAAAGGAATCAGCTATTGATCTCACAGATGACACGAATGAGTGTATGTTTATGAGTGGAGGTGTGTGTGTGTGTCTGTGTGTGTGTGTGTGTGTTGGTTGTCAGACATTTTCATGAACTACGTCCTGATTTTGTAGTTAAAAAAAGAAGAAAACCAAGATTTATTCATAGACCTAGTACAATTTTACAAAACCTGTAAAATGTTCATATTTTAAAGAGAAACCACAATAATCTAATAAAAAGTAAATAAACCACATTACAGAAGATGTCTACCACATCAACTGCTGGTTTATTACTCCCTTCTTTATCCATCCATTATGCATAATGCTCTCATTTCCCATCCCTCCCTCCAACTATTACTGTTCTATAAAAGAAACTGCCTCCGGTTATATACAGTTTGTGTATTAGAATACAAATACATTCAGATATGCAAATGAGACCATATCAGCTTGAAGGTGGTATATTTGTATATTTTTAAAAATGTAATAAAACTCTAGCTATCAAGTTATTCAAACCATATTGCTTTCTTGTTCAATGAAGAAAATATGTATATTTAACTATGATCATAAATAACTACAAGCCTTTTTAAGTACAAAACCTGCCATAAATCCAGCTGTGAACAATTTATTTGTAAAATTATTTAAAGTGTGGTTAGATATGAAGGTTGTCATTAGAGCAAAGGAAATTGACATTAACTTTTATAATCAAAACACAGCTGGCTGATTGGATTGATTAGAGGTCCAAGAACCAAAATTGGTTCAAGCACCAAAATGACTTAACTGTACTTTTAAAAGATGGCATTCTTGTGGGCTGTGTTTTGCTTGGACCCCTATGATTGCCACATGCAGCTGTATAAGTTTTTTTCACACAGTAGACTACCCTCAGACATCAGACGTCATCAGGATAGTTTCAATGTTTCACGGTCGCGAGGGCTAATCCCCCACGACCGAGAACTCCCTCTGAGTACAGACGGGACTGGAAACCAAGAGTCCATGCTGTGAAACTTTATTAAGCAAAAATCAGAAAAGAAATAGGCACGCGGGCCGTCAGGAGCATAAACAGAAGCAGGATACAGACTGGGAAACACGAGGTGATAATGAGGTGATGGACACATGAGGCTTAAATACACAACATAAGTAGGGGAAACACAAGACAGCTGGGAACAGAAGACACGTGCCACATGAACACAACAGAACCAACCGGATTTCCAGTTTAGTGGAACTGAGGATAAGTAAAAAAGAATTGAATCCACCAAGGCCCAGGCCTCAATGGCAAATAATATTTATGAAAATATATAATATGGGTGTGCAGAAAAATCGATTCACAAAACAATTGCAATTTTATCTGTATCAATTCAAAATCAAATCATACAGGACACAAAATAAAGTCACATTCCCCATTTTTAAATTATTTTTCCGTAGAGGAGTTTGTCATTCCTATAGATGGCACAGTGTTGGTTTCTGCTCAGATAGTAATCCTTGGTGTGAGGAAGTAGATGTGCATGTGCAAGCAATCGGTGGACGAGCAATGGAAAATGCAACGGAAAAGAAATTCAACCTGACCTGTCATCATTTAAGGCAGACGTTTGGGCACATTTTGGATTCTACAACATCGATGGCAGGAAAGAGCTTGATAAAACTCATGTCATATACAAGTTTGTAAAGCTAAAGTCAAATATTTTGGAAACTCTTCTGCGTTGTTGATAATCAAGGCTTTCCATATCTGCTGAAAACGGTTGAGCCAAGTGTTGGCTTTTTGCTGAAAAAGCGATACCTCAGTTATACGAAGAGATGAAGAAGTGGAAGCATTGAAAAAAGCAACAAGAGTAGCGTTAATATGTGATGCGTGGACATCACGAACATCACAATTTGAATTGAGAATCATTTTTTAATCGAATCATGAACCCAAGAATCGAAATCGAATTGAATCGTGAGGTTTTCTGAATCGTGCAGCCCGAATATATATGACCCCATGTCCTGACATTGCATAAAACAAACTTCTGTGTAAAACTGCAAACAGCAAAGAGAGAGGGGGGTGGGAGTGATTCTAATGAATAACAAACAGACACCATTTACATTACCTACTTCCAAAAAGGGAAAGGGAGAAAATTAATATGAGCAAACAGTTGTGCTCTGTTTAGTGATACTATCTGTATCTGCTCTCTGTTGCCACAGCATTATCAGCTATTAGGCAAAAAGTTCTCAACACGATTAATACTTAACACAAATAAACACTGCATTTAGAGCAGCGTTGTGAATTAGCCTAACAAGACTTGTTTGTTTAGTCACAGTCAGCCTGTACGGGTGCTTCTTTCCAGATAACTAATCATTCAGCCTTTTAGCAAGTGGCTTTTAGCCTGCTTCATTCAGGCAAGAGAGAGGCTAAAACTGTCTGAGTTCCAAATCCCATTAAATTAAAGCCATATCTCAGCTGCAGACACACACCAGCGCACGCATGCGTGCATCCACACTCGCATTCAGTCTGTTCTGAAGTAATAAAGAAATCCAAGCCAAGCACATAGAAGGATGAACGAGGAAATGGAACACAATATAAAGGAGCTATCCTTGTCTGTGGGGCTCTACAATAGTAGGACACATTTGGCCTCTCTGTGCTTTTATCCCAGTGTGAAGGACTTCATCTCTGCACACATCTCCAAACTCGCCTTTCACCACCTCCTCACAACCACCACATAATCAAAAAAGACATGCCTCTCCACAACACAGCTCTCGTTCGGCCTTGGCGAAGAGTTTGTTTTCATGTGCATATGTGTGTGTGTGCCTGTGTGTGTGTGTGTGTGTGTGTGTGTGTGTGTGAAGGAAGGTTACATTTAAAAAGCCCCACAGCACTTTCTCATCCTTCTAAATCTCGTTCTGCTGAGACTGCAGTCATCATTAAAGCAAATCGCTCCTCTGATTCTGCTCCACCGGCAAGGCCTGCTTAGCCTGTAGATCCTCATCGAGCCATGTTGCGTCCCTCGTCCCTTTTCTTATCCATGGTGCTGTGGCATTGCCCGGTGTCTGTTAACCTACTGAGAGCTCCTGTAGCGAGGCACTGATTGAAGCTGGGATGAAATGAAACTGCTTTGGACTTTAAGGCCTAAAGGACTGTATATAGGCCCATACACTACCTGTACAGGTTCCACACTCGGATATATGGATTCCATTCATACTGATAAGTCAGAAGATTAATACATGATAAGCCATAGATAACCTGATAAACCATTGACCATAGACCTTCACACAGCCTTCCTACGCACAAATTCGACACATCCTATACATTTCTTGCATTACAGTAACCCCTTAGTTTTAGATCAGTTCTGAGAACCAAACTGTATTACCGCCACCAGCCCAGTGGTGGCGGAAATAAACTGAAATGCTGTCAATCGCCATAAAAAGAAGAAGGAGAAGAAGAAGCATGTAGCATGACTGCTCTGTGTCTTGTTTTAGAATTGTAGTGTTCCCCCCCCCAAAAAAATGTTCAAGTTATCTCAGTTTATTTAGTATTAGTACGCTGTGCCCTGTCTAAACATGTGGGTAGAGAGAGTTATTTCAACCTTTCTTTTGTGTACAAGTCTTCGCACGCTGCTAATGCTAATGGTTTATTAAGCAATAAAGTTTTCTGATTCTGATTATTTATTTACCTTTACATTTTCTTTAAGGG
>JBBPDC010187067.1:0-15311 GCA_037974485.1 Hemigrammopetersius urotaenia
GTGTGTGTGTGTGTGTGTTTTAATTATGTACATGTTAATTTTACTTTGTTTTTCTCAGGCACTCACAGCTGACAACATAAATGGAAATACTCTCACTGTGTCCGTGCAATGCAGCAATGACGTAACTTCGGTAAGCTTGATCTACATTATCAATATATTTATGCTTCTGCTCTGTAAGGACACTTTTAATTTCTGGATTGTTACTGAGGTGTGAGCTACTGTTGCTGATACAAAAATGTACATTTCTTTTCAGTTTGTCATAAACATCTTGGTGGTTGTCACCAACATTAATGACAATCCTCCAGTGTTTGCACAGAGCCAATATGATCTGGAACTTGACGAGGTAAATCTGACAGTTTACTGATTGCATTTCAATGATGTGATGATTTCACTGTTCCCTTTCTACTGTGATGAAGCTATGTCCGTTGGTTACTAAAAATTGTGTCTTTTAATGATTAGCTATCACCGGTTGGTACAAGAGTCGGCAAGATTGAGGCTACAGACCTTGATAAAGATCAGCTGTACTACTGGCTTGTGGCTCCCGGGGTAAAGCCTTAACTTTTCTTTTGAAACAGTTATTCCCAAACTGTCGCCATTATGACATTCTGAACTGCATAGAGGCCTAGGAGAGCTTACTCTCTCTATTTCTTTCTGCCAGGATGAATTTAGTCTGCTGCCACCCTCCAACACAGAAATTGTGGTGAACAAGATTCTTGACTATGACACCACTCCAGAAGTCAATATGGTTCTCTTTGTTCAGGTACGTGTTTGGTAATGCAGACACAGAAATGGTCTGATTTACATAAATATTAGAATGAACCAGGTTATCTATTGTATCCCAGAAAAAAACCATATACAGCACATTAATGCTTCAATCATTATGGGCTATGGATTTTGCATCTTTGCCTTGTAAGTTTAATGTAGTTCAATAACTGAGTTTGATTGTGCTTTTTTCACTATTTGCTGAAATTTCAGGACACACCTTTATCATCATCATCAGAATCCACATCTCATACTGCCTCAACCTCAATCAAAGTCACTATCATAGACATCAATAACAGACCACCATGGTTCCAGCCTTGCACAGAAACCCATATTGGCACCACCACAATCTGTGTCAGCTCTGGCTACCAAGGGACAGTCAACCAAACAGAGCAAGCGGTGCGTACCCTTCCCAATGGCTGTGACTATTTCTATGCTGTAACCAGCAATACAGATAGAAGAATTCCTTCTGCTGGACTCATTACTGTCTTCCACATAATGTTGATCTGCTGGTGCAGTTTTTATGTTCTGTCTGTGTTCAGATAAGTAACTGACAGGTTTTTCCTCTGTAATCACAGACTGATCCTTTGATCCTGGAGCCTGGACCATTGCACGCCATTGATGGAGACAAAGGCAGGAACGAAACAATCAGCTACAGCATCTTAGGAGGTTAGACATTGGGTCGGATATTGCTTTTTGATTATAGTGATCATATTAGCTATGTCCCGCAGAATTTTATTATGAACTCTACAGCTTTGGACACACCTGTTCTAATCCACGTCTGTCCCTGCATAGGAAATGATTATGGTATATTCAGTATTAATACAAACACTGGGAGCATTACAATGGAGAAGAGTGTGGAAACAGCTGCACCAATCGTACTCACAGTCATGGTAAGAAAATGCTGTGTTTATTAAATCACACTGTTTCGAACGTTCTCCAAAGCCACTCTCTTCACACACACGCACGCACGCACACACACACACACACACACACACACACACACATCGATAGGTGAGCTGCAAGAGACAAACATCCAATGAAATATTCCGACGTGAGCCCAGTTGACCTAGATTTTTTAACAAGATGGCAAGAGGAGATGTGACTCTGAAAGACAATTTATTTCACAAAGCAGTCACACTCTCACTCTGTTTGAGTTATCTACATTCATATCTGCCCCCAGAGGTGGATGGGCTGCTAATTTGAGCCTAATTTGATTCCTCCCGAGGTTTCTTCCTCCAGCTTTAGGGGGGTTTCTTTGCCTTGTTCACTGGGGTTTATACCTGGATTCTGTAAAGCTGCTGTGTGACAGAACTGATTGTAAATAACTCTGCATAAATAAAACTGTATTGCATTGAACTGAATTTAGATCTATTAAACAGGGTTGGACTAATGCTTGAGCATTAGTGTGATAAGTGTTGAAAAACAGAAGAGCAGATGTTCCTTAGGTGACAGGGAATATTACTGCAGGTCATGATCACACTGTGTCAGCAAGAGCAGCCCATCCACAGCCACACAGAGCTGCAGTGCATAATAGGAAAAACACACATTTAAGAGTTGTGTAACAGTGATGTAAAATTTAACACACCACAGGTCCACAGAGGTGTAGAATAAAGTGATAAGTCCATCTTTTGCAATAGTCTTTAAGAGGTAGGTGGAAACATGTGAGAACTGTACTGGGCTATACTGCTAAATCTATACAGTGAGGGAGTCTGGTGCCTCTGTTATTATGTGGGGGATGTGTTGCCGTCATATTGTGGTTCTACATACCTGATTTAGGGGAAAAGTGACTGCAAATCAACAAATCATCTATCTTCATATTCTCTCCTGATGGCAGTGATCTTCTCCAGGGTGAATGAAAATTTAGGACTTCGAGTATAATTATTCTTAGAGTCATTCCAGGCCACCTTCTTTATAAACAATATATGACGTCACATTTATTTTGTCCAATATGCCAATATGTGTGCTAAGCACAGATTAAACAATCTCTGCAGGCTTATGAGACGTGGACCCCAGACCAGTTTGCCACCACCATTGTCACACTCAGGGTGGTAGAGAGAAGTAAGCACCCACCAGAGTTTGTCAAACCCAATTATATGGGCTTCATCTCGGAGGATGCAGACGTGGGCAGCCTAGTACTGGAAAGCGGAACCAACAACAAGCCACTGCAGGTTCAGGCCACAGATGCAGACTTCACTGATGTAAGAGAAAGTTTTTTGTTTTTTTTAAATAATCATTGATATTCTTATCAAGAATTTTCTTGTGCAGTCTAGATCTGATTTTTTTATTCAGCAAACAGCATCATATAATAGGCCAATAATAGGTCATTTAACCACACTAGAAAAAAACTTGACATAAATATCACAGAATCAAGGAAAATGGGATGCAGGTTTAATTACAGCTAATTACTGAACAATGCAAGAAACAGCATTACCATCAACAGACACACTGGTAACCATTCCCCTAGCCCTTATTGACCACAAACACCCTGATAGTGACATCTTACAGTCTGCATGGCACTACCTTTTACCAGTTCTACAAGTTTCTACAAGCTTCTGCACACACTCCACTAGAGCCTCACTAATACAACATATTTGACACGGTCTATTAACATGTTGTGGTAGGTCAAGCAGGTCAAGCCACATTATCTATTTACTCTTGATGCTCAAATGCATTTCTTCACCTGAACACCATGAAGAAGACATATTTCACTGGAAAACTGGGGTGCATTTTATGTTACATTATACTGTCCAGACATAACATGAAAACCACCTGCCCAATATTGTGCAGGTCACCCCTGTGTCTCCAAAACAACTGTCAAGGCATAGAATTCACAAGAGATCTGAAAGTGCCCTGTGGTAACCGGCAGCAAGATGTTACCAGCAGATCCTTTAAGCCCTGTAAGCTGTCGGGTGAATACAGTTACCATAAAGGGGAGCATTAGGTGTGCAACCAAGTTCATGTAAGTGGTACGGGTCAATGCATCATCCACATGAATTCCAGGAGACAGAGTTTCCCAGCTGAACACTGGCCAGAGCATTCACAGTGCCTCTACTGGCTTGCCTTCTTTCCATAGTACAACCTGGTGCCATCTTTTCCCCAGTAAACCATACACATGTATCTGACCATCCACATTATGCAAAGGAAAACATGATTCTTCAGACCAGGACAACTTCTTTCATAGCTCTATGCTCCAGTTCTGATGCTCAAGCCATGTTTGTTGATAAAAAAGGATCAGCATAGACATTCTGAGTGGTCTGTGGCTAAGACATCCCATATGTAGTAAACTGTGATGCCCTGTATCAAAGCCAGTCATTTGTGCTACAGTATCTCTTCTGTGGTTTTGAACCAGGTTTGCTAGCCTTTGCTCCCTACACACATTTATGAGCATTAGGTGCCTCTGACCTTGTCTCCAGTTCACCGGTTGTTTTTCTTTGGGCCACTTTGGTTGGTAATAATCAGTGAAGGCAGGGAACACCCCATAAGAGCTGCTGTTCTGGAGACACAGCTGTCTAGATCATTACACTTGCCCATTTGTCCTGCTTATAAAAAACATCAACCTCAAGAACTGACTGATCTGACTTGTTGCCTAATTTATCCCATCTCTGTACAGGTGCCACTGTGAGGTAATAAATGTTATTCACTTCGCCTGTGAGTGGTTTTAATGTTGTGACTGATTGGTGTACAGTGAGTTGATTTTGTTCATTCCTTTGTAGGGAGTGAATCCTAACATCAGATTCAACGTTAGTGGAAGCTCTGACTTTAGAATCACTCAAGAGGGATTTATACTCATGATGAATGTAGCATCTGCAGGAAAAGTTGACCTAGAAGTAAGTCTTTTACTTTGATTTAGCTTTTAATGTCCTTTTAGAATAATGTTCTTTAGAGTTTCCTCTAACCTCCTGCAAAACAGCAAAAATTGTTTGACAGATATTTGCTGCCCATTTTTTTGACAGATATATGCAGTTGACACAACCAATGATGAATCTGGCAAAGCCACTCTGACTGTGGAAGTCACTCCAGGTGAGACCAGATGAAGATTACATGCTGCTCATTATCTCATTCTGTTAAAGAAATTTTCCCAAGAAGGGACTTTGATAAACACTTATAAAAGGAAGCTCACCACGAGACGTTATAAAATAAAAAAAGAGTATTTTATTTCTTGCGGCAAGGGAACAAAAATCACAGAAGTTAGAGAAAACTCTAACAGAGGAGTTGTTCAAAGTTCTGAGACTTAACAAGCAGTTTCTATCTGGTTCCTAAGGCAGTGATTACATAATATCCCTGTTTGTGGTTAATTGTCAAAGCAAAGGCTGCCATCAATCTAATGACAAACAGTGTGCTAATATAAAAGGGGAGGATTCCCCTTCTCCGTTCCCAGATGCTTCGAGCTGGGCCACCTTGTACTTTCATATCTGGCGTCCTCTGGAGTTTCCTGTAAACAAAGATGGCAGGATTCCCCCCAAAACTCCCTTCCTTCTGAGTATTCAAAGCTTATTATTCAAGATTCAAGATTCAAGATTCAAGATTCGAGAGATACAGAAAAGACTGTGTTCTTCAGAGATGAACATATAAGCTACTGCTGAGTTTGACAGGTTACATAGTGAACTTTCGTGTACTTTTCCAAAGTCTACTGCTTACACAACTATATGAACAAAATACACTGTTAGTGATTACAATGATCACATGTGTGCTCAAACTCGCTAATATATGTGAACTCATTAATGAAAAAAATGTTTGAATATGCACAAATAACATTTGAATATGTAGGAATAATATTTTTCCAACACATTCTTATTACCTTCCGTTTCTAGCAGTGTCTGGAATTACAGCCATAATAGAAACCAAGAAACCATCTTGATAAAATGAGTTCTTGATAAAGGAGGAAATACGTTTCATAACAAGTTTAGCTTTTTAATTTTATCAGTATGTATACTGTCAAAACAGTGTAGAACGCTGCATGCTCTTGGGGTCAGGAGGCTACTTAAAGTGTTGAGGGGGTTGAGAGCAAGTCTGCTGTTCAAACAATGTACAGCATTCTGATGAGTTCTGATCTAAAAGAGGGAATAGAGGTTAAATGCTGATCACAGTCAACACCAGCTGTATCATTTTGTGAAACACTATTGTAGCAGATTGTAGCAGTTATGAAAACACCATGGGTGTGTCCGAAATCGCGCACTACTGTCAGTGCACTGAGATTTAGTCCGTAGTGCGCACTACGCACTGCCTTCTGTAGTGCACACTGTTGTGGGTCAGTGCTGTCCTAAACGGAACACTAACGTTTTGCACTTAGCGGAAGTGACGGACCAATATTTGCACGTGATTCAACAGCCCGCCAAAATATCTGCCGGTTTTACCGCAGTGTAGGTCAGTAAAATAATTTTATTAACGTTACTTACATTTATACGAACCAGCTGCTTCCCCCTGGGCTTGTATTTCACTGTTTGCTCCCGTTATCCAACTCAAAAACACGTTGAAAGTCCCGCCCCCTCTGCTACGTGGGCAAAATGGCACCTGTTTAGTGCGCATAGTTTCCATCGTTCTGCACTGCGTTTTCTGGCCGATTTCAGTGCAGCATCTGGGTACTTTCAGTGCACTGAGTTTTAGCTTGGTTTTCAGTGTGAGCGCACTACGCACTAAAATCTTTCGGACACACCGCTTGACACTGAATTATGTCAGAATCAACCAGTTATTTCATTTAAAATATATTCAATTAATCAAATTCTTGAATCACCCATATTGCAATGGACTTGACAAATATTACTGCTCTTCCTTTAGGGGTCCATACGACCACTATGGAAATGCCCACCACAACCATCCCTCTCACCCCAAGCACAAACATGATCACAAGTCCCAGCGTAACCCCTGACATGGTTACAAGCTCTGCTATCACCACAGATGTGGTTACAAGTACTGCCGTAACTACAGAAATGGCTACAGGTACTTCCATAGCCACAGACATGGTTACGAGCTCTGCTATAACCACAGATGTGGCTACAAGTATTGCCATAACTACAGACATGGTTACACAACAAACCACAACAAGCACTTCCATTTCAACAACAATTACTACCGATCAAAGTCCTGAAACAGGTACATGCACACCTAGACCTACAAGCATGTGTCCATACACATGATTGCTCCACAATAAATCCTAAATTACAGCTTTGTAAAGACTTATAAACACCTCATTATTTAATACCACATAGCCTCTGGCTCCACTAGGTCTTCTGTATGCATCTAACCAGCTGACTTCAACTGCTGCATAGGTGATTGCTTTTGGAACTGCATGCTTCAGAGTTGCTGCTACTGCATGTGGGTGCACTGTAATGTTAACTACACTTTAGGAAATCTATGGAGTAGATTTTTATAATGCTTGATAATCACTGCTTACATAATTCCAATTGATCATCAACACCAGGAGCCAAGTTCATGGCAATCTCTGACTGAATTATGTCCTGTTTCATAATAGCGAGATTTCGGCTTGAAAAAGCTTGAGTGTCGATCCTAATCCTTTCTTTCAGAGGGGCTGCCTGAGCCTGTGGGTGGCTTTAAGGTAGAGGAAATGGCCGCTCTGGGGGCCAGTCTGGCTGTTGTGCTGCTCATCTGCTTTGTGGTCATCGGCCTCCTGGTGTGCCGCATCAAACAGCACGATACGGACTGGAGGAAGCTGTCTGAGGCCAGCATCTTCCGCAGCGCGGTAAGCCATCTATAGTCTAAACAAATGTAGACACACATAAATGACTGTAGTATATGTTTTTCAGACAGTGATTGATAAGTAGTTATTAAGATTAGATAGACTCCTATGGACCTATGAACAACAGCATCATCAACAAGTCAAACAAAAATAAGAATTGGCTAAGATTGGGCTGATTTGAAACTAGCCCAAACTGCAGATTACTTTGAAAATCATTGGAAATTGTACAAGAATACATTTACATTAAAATGATTGAAAATCACTACTGTAGGGCAAGTCAGCAGAGTTAAATAATAGATATGCTCTATTTGTTGCATGTAGCTGACCGGAGGATTGGCTGGGCCTAAAGATGGTGTGCAGTACACTAATGAGGGTTTCCAAAGGGAGGAAGATCCTGGCAGTTTGAGCTCCAAGCAGGCAGCAGAGCTTCCCCTGCCAGTGGTCCAGGGGCTGAGCCGCGATGTGCCGGACCAGCTGGAGAAACAGAGGAGCGCTCCAACCCTACAGGACAGAATCAGCAATGACAGCGGCTCTCCTCCTGCAGACGCCAGCAGCCTGAGTGCCTCAGACAACACCGACAGTGAGAAGGAAGTGAAGCCCATTCTCACTAAGGAACGGCGTGTGGAGGACGGCTACAAAGCAGTGTGGTTTAAACAGGACATTGATCCTAATGTCAAGGAGGAAGTGGTCATCATTTCTGACAATGGAGAGAGGGATGTCATCCATGATGATGACGATGATGATGATGAGGAGGAGGAAGAGGAGGAGGAGGAGGGACATGTTAGAATCACAAGAAGGAACTCAGACTCAGACGATGAGGAGGGCTTGACTTCAGACTTGTAATATTCTTGTAATATCTGCTCACCTGTGCACCTGTGCCCACAGTTTGGAGATCACAGACAGAAGATCCAGGACAAGATACATCAGTTACAGTCAGATTAAAAAATATCTGAAGGTATTTTAGTACATTTGTAACATCTTCAAACTAGCTGTTGTGTGCTGTTCACTTTTGCTTAGTTAGTTAGCACATATACAGACATATGTACATTTGGGCAAAACTGGTACACACTCTCTACAGAGAACAGATTTCATTTTGTCCTTTTTCTGCAAATAGTTTAGTTGGGGAAACACTTTTGCTTGGGCTACATTTTATACATTTCCCCCAGTGTGTAAAATAAACAGCAATAGTCTATACATATGTACAGATTAATATTCACAAAATTATAAAAACATATCATTTGTACAGGGGTCTTACAAAAGTTTTCATGCAACTGTAACTCAATAAATTAAGTAGTTTAAAACCTCACAATATGGCTCTGCGATTATGCTAAGACGCAGCAGAACATGTGAGCTGTGGATGAGCACCCTTTGGCCTCTCATCATAAAGTGAACACTCAGTAATCATAAATGTCTTATCTCAGAGAACTTTAACCAGAAACTTGAAATGAAGCATCGCCATCATGAATCAACTTTTCATTCCAGTGCATTATTTAGCAGTCATGATTTTTTCTGGGACAAACTGTATCAGAGGCATTTTAAAATATCTGTGTAAATGTATAATGTAATGTAACATTGACATTAAAAGCTGATAAAAGTATAATATGAATTCCTCAAATTACTATGTACTGTATGTTATGGTGACTATAGAAATTATAGAGACCCATAGAGTCATAGGGCTCATGAACACTGACAGGACTGCAGGGGTTCTCCCAATTTAACTCAGACCCAGTTTTTCATGAATTTCAACACATGGAACATTTCTTTTACCTTTTTTTAGAGGTTCAAAACATGTTCTGTAACACAGTATATTCTATTCTTTGGGAAACCAAACCAGTGTATTCTGAATTTGAAAATTACTGCATTTTATACATACAGGAAATATTTAATTGTATTTCATGATGATGACAAAAGCAGAGTAAAGCAGAAATAAAATTAAGCAATTTTTTTGTAATTTATAATGATAAACAATAAAGTGACTTTACTTGCCCAATACCAAAGAACACATTGCTAATGGAGATGTGAGATACAAGATTAAATAACTCCTCCCCTGAAAGTGAAAGGTGTGTTGCCAGCAGGACTATGATCTTCTGATCACCATGTAGAAAAGTCATAATGAGTGTATAACACTGAAGCAGTAGATGCTGCATAGAAAACTTTTTTGTAACACTTCACTGAACGCCAGCATTAGTATGGCTTCACAGCACCTTCGTAACAACGGCACAGCACCTTTCCTGACAACAGATCTACATAAACATTTATACAGATCTTTTCCAAGAAGCATCAGAAAAAAGCTACTTTTGTGAATAATAATTAAATTTTACCTCAGAAAACACAACCACTGTTGCTTGTTAGAATATGTTTATATATGTGACATGTAGTTTTACAGATGTTGGTCTTCAGTAAAGTGTTATAGAAACATAACCCCAAAAATGTACCAAAGGAATACTCACGTGTATGCACTATAGAGTTGCAAATGGAGATGGGATGTGCTAGGAATATACCACTTATAGATGCTCTGAAAGGAAATGCAACACACTTACATGTCTAAAAAAACCATCAGTACTTAAAGTAATTTGGTTCCCTTCCATTTCAGTCCTTTAAGAGATAAAAGCTTTATTCATGCATTGTAGTGCTGGGTCAGCCTGACCTGCCTCTTCAAAAGCCTCTTCAGATGGTGAATTAGAGCGGCTTTGAAACAAAGACAAAGGTGAACTAAACCCCAAAAAGAAAAGAGAAAAGAGCACAGTCATGCATGGCAGAGCTAACCGCTCGTCACATCCGACCACCCAACTTCATGGCCATTTCCCTCGTGGGGCATCATTTCTACTTAACCAGTTCACCACTGCTCTATTGTTCAGCACTGAACAACTTAAGCATAATGCAGCAGGCTCTCATTGGCTTTTCCCAACCCAAGTACGAGTCGTCTCCAAGCAACAGGCGCGTTTAAAAGGCCTTCAAGACTTTTTCCAAACTTGAAGAGATGTGATGTAAAACCGCTGAACTTATAACAAGGAAAGCTTGCAGAAACCAGCCAGACAGACGTGCGCGGCTGAGTGAAGGACAAGAAGTCAGTGAAGATACTAGATTCTGCAGAAGTGTCTTCTGTTTGCAGGTAATAACATCTGCAATTTAGCAGGTTAATGCCCTTTTATTCAAACCATTGTTTTGGCACCACATGCTTTTACTAGGTTTATATAAATTAATTACGTTGATTTAAACTGATTAAAGCTGAAACTACTGATTCGTCTTGCTGGTGCTTGGGATATCTTTGTAAAGGCAGCATTCTGTCTTGAACTAACTGATAGAGCTGAAGCTTTTGAAATGCAGAGTAATCCTCCTCCTTTAAACTTTCAAACACATGGCTAGTGCAGGTGGTGTAGATAAAAACAGCAACTCTCTTTATTAAATACTGTACATCAAACCCTCCAGATATAATCAAGACTCAAGGACAGAAGGAGGTTGCCTTATATTACAATTCTGGGAGGGTAGGGGGGTCTAGATTGTTTTGACTGCTGCAACAGCATCGCCTTTGATTTTGAAGGCCTCTATAAATTGGTTGCCAAATCCTCTCAAATTAACCTTCTTTTCAAGGACCATATCAATGTGGAGACACTCTCACTTCAGGGTATTTCAGATGTGCACTTCTGAAATAGGTTTACCTGTGATCGTTTAAGACGAGCAACCTAAATATACATGCAGGGAAGATTAGGATGGAGCTACAGGATCCGGCTGATATCAAAGCTGCATTGGAGATGACAAGATTGAGGATCTTACCACTATTAATGCTGTTTCTGCTGCTGATTTCACTAACAGCCTACAAAATAAGAGACAAATCCACTGTACCAGGTGAGTACTAACGTGTGTATCAGTTATTAAAATGATGATGATTATTATTATTATTATTATTATTATTATTATTAGTAGTAGTAGTAGTAGTAGTAGTAGTATTGTATATATTTTCTTACCATACCATTTAGCTAGGACACTAGTTTGAATGTAGCACTGCAGTTGTTTCAGATACATCTCTGTTAATGAGCAGAGCTGAGTTTAGACCAGGACTTTTTTGATGTATTGCAACTTCATCCATCCATCCATCCATCTTCTACCCCTTTGTCCTGCAGTAGGGGTCGAGGGAGCTGGAGCCTATCCCTGCTACTGTGGACAAAGGCAGGGTTGTATTGCAACTCACCAGTTTTATTGTTTTTTCTAGGCCCCTCTTGGTTACTGGGACTTGGGCCCATTCTGACCTATGGTAGGTTTCTGTGGACTGGCATTGGCACAGCCTGCAATTACTACAATGAAAGATACGGTGATATTACTCGAGTATGGATCCAGGGAGAGGAGACTCTTATTCTGAGCAAGTGAGCTGCCTAAAACAGCTACAATACTATTCTTGTCTATTATCCTTGCAGATTCACTTTTATATTTATTAAATAACACAGATCATCATTTTTTTGTAAACATCAGAAACTACAGCACACCTTTCTAAACCATGCTGATTTCAGATCTGCTTTCAGTTTTTTTGCGTTTTTTATTAAACCACAGGCACCAATCAAGTAACTGTTTTAATGTTTCCAGTGTGAAGTCAGATAGGTGACACTGTGGCACAGATATAATGATCAGTGTCTGTCAGCTACCACTGTTTCTTCAAAAACGCTCAGCATATGATTATTATATGGTAATTATACCAACTATCATGCAATACATATCTAGCTGCATCACAAAAACTGTACATGGAGGAAAAACTAAACACAGATTTGAAATCAGCATGAAAAACTCTACAAAACCCACATAATCTTATCTCTCATTATTTTGACCTGTGTTATTAGACTCATGGGGGCCACCATTGCACTGGCAAAAACCTTGTATTTGTATTTTTAGCAACACCAGTGGTACTTTTGGGAACAGTCCAGTTTGGGGAAACCAACAAAAAATGGAAAATAAAAGGCATACAAAATCTGAGGGTGCAATGATGGGCCCTATAGCAATAAATAACACTCGGCATCAGCATTAATCCTAAAACATCCCAACAAAATTGGGTTTCAGGGCCTCTGCCGTGTACCATGTTCTGAAGAGCAGTAACTACATTGCTAGATTTGCCAGTAAGAGAGGACTGCGCTGCATAGGCATGGATGAGCAGGGCATTATCTTCAACAGCAACATCCTGCACTGGAAAAAAGTACGCACATATTTTGCCAAAGGTGAGTCATTTTCTCTACTTGTTGATAAATGCTCTCATGCATAATGGAAAAAGCTGATGTGTACACACCTCTCACACATGCAGTTGTATGTGTGTGGTACAGCTCTAACTGGCCCTGGTCTCCAGAGAACTGTAGGTGTGTGTGTCAGTGCCACCAATAAGCACCTTGACATCTTAAGTGATCTCACTGACTGCTCTGGCCATGTGGATGTTCTGAACTTGCTGCGCTGCATCGTGGTGGACATCTCCAACAGACTCTTTCTCAGAATTCCTCTCAATGGTCAGTACCCTTGCACAAGCTGTGAAACACAGTTTCATATCACAATGCTTCTATTTATTGTTGTGTAGTATTAATATTTCTTATGTATGTACAAATCCCACTCCCAGTAAAATATATCATGAAAATACCTTTTTTGATCGCTAAAACAGTTTAGCACAAACACCTTTAGTTATTTATCTTCTATTTTCAAAGGGATGAACATCTGAAAAGCCCTAAATGTCAGGAATGTAAAGAACATGTTTGACAATGTCTGATTTAAAATAACACAGGGTTCCTGTGCTATACTCCTCTGGCTGATAAAGCTGGTCTACAATCGGCTCCAACTTATACATGTAACTGTAATCAAACTGTCTGACCCCCTTTTCCTGTCTCTTTTGACAGAGAAAGAGCTGCTACAGAAGATTCACAAATACTTTGACACCTGGCAAACAGTTCTCATCCAGCCAGACATTTTCTTCATGCTGAGTTGGATGAACAGAAAACATCAGCAATCAGCGTTAGTACCGCATAAACTCTAAAACTGAAATGTTCATTTCCTTGGTTTGAGTCCTTGGTCTGAGAACTTGCCTTCTTGTAGAAAGGAGCTCCAGGAGGAGATGGGAAGTCTCGTGGAGCAAAAGCGCAAAGTGATCAACGCCATGGAGAAGCTGGACGAAACTGATTTTGCGACTGAGTTGATATTTGCTCAGGTGCTGTAACAGAAGTATTGAAATTCACAATACAGAACTGACGCAGTCTCTGTTGAATGCTGAAAACTGAGCTTTATTGAATGATGAACAGTTTCCTAAGTAGCCCCCTCTGGTGCCTCTGCTGAAAACTCTTGCTAAGTTATGAAGACAGAGGTCAGTACTGCTGAAGGTGGCCATGAGATCAATGAACTGAAGCGGGTGATAAAAAAAAATCATAGGCTGACCTGTCCAGAGTTTTTCCTTGCCTTTCACCTTATGTTTGGTTGGATGGGCTCCAGCCCATCCAACCCTGGTTAAGGATAAACAGTTCAGATAATAGATGGACAGATATTCATAAGTTAAATAAAACCAGAAACAGTGAAGAAAAGTGTGAACTAAGTAAAAAAATCTCAATCTGCTTGATCAAAATGCACTCTGAATGTATTTAATTGTATTTCAAAGACTTTTTGTATGTTCTAACTCAATACATTTAGGACAAAGGATTCTACATATGCATACAAGAGTAAAGATGAGCACATTGTGTGACTCTGATATGATGCCTGTACTAATGTGTGTGTGCTTCCCCAGGACCATGGAGAGCTGTCAGTGGATGATGTGAGACAGTGTGTGTTGGAGATGGTGATCGCGGCGCCAGACACTCTGTCCATCAGCCTGTTCTTCATGCTGGTGCTGCTGAAGCAGAATTCAGCAGTGGAACAGTGTTTAGTGCAGGAGATGCACACGCTGCTAGGTATCCCTTAAACCTTACGGCTCTTTGTAATTTAACCAAACAGAGAATACAGCAGGTCTACCTGTGTTTTCAGGGGGACGAGAAGTGGAGACGGCTGACCTGCAGGAGTTAAAGGTGATGGAGAGTTTTATAAAGGAGTCCCTACGCTTCCATCCCGTGGTGGATTTCATCATGAGGCGCTCGCTGGAAGACGACTGCATCGAGGGCTTCAGGGTGACTAAAGGGACAAACATCATTCTGAACATCGGACGCATGCACAAGACCGAGTTCTTCCCTAAACCCAACGAATTCAATCTCGAGAACTTTGATAACAGTGTAAGTAGGACAGTGGAAAACTACAGAATATGGCATAAAAAGATCAAATAATTTCTATTCAGATAATCGCTATTCAGTGTGAGTATTAAGAATATCTATCTATCCAACTATACATCTACACAATATATTGGGATGCCAGCCTTTACACACACATGGACTGTAATGACAAGCCATTCTTAATACATCTCCAGTTCAGCCCAAAGTTGTTGGATGGGGTTGAGGTCAGAGCTCTGTGCGGGACAGTGAAGTTAAATCCGTGTATGATTCAGAGCTTGCTTTGTTAACTGGGGCACTGACATGCTGGGATAGAAAAGGGCCTTCCCCAAACACTGTGTCTACAAAGTTGACATTGTCCAAATGACATTGTCCAAAATGGCTACATATGCTTCAGCATTCAGAACTCCTTTCACTCAAAGTAAGGGGCCAATCCCAAACCCTGAAAACGACCCCACACCATAATCCCCCTCCACCAAACTTTAAGGCAAGTACCATTCTCCTGGCAACCGTCAAACCCAGACTTGTCCATTGGATTGCCAGACAGAGAAGCTGCCTCCGACGCTTTCCTTACGAAAATTAACCATGGTTTACTATGATTAAATAACCATGGTTTTCATGTTTTTTTGGGTAACTATGAAGTG
>JBBPDC010187092.1:0-15303 GCA_037974485.1 Hemigrammopetersius urotaenia
GATCTGTGCCAGAACTGCAAACGAATCCTCAAGCAGCGAAAACGTAAAACGGGGCGGAGTGACTGAAAAGCCAGCAGTAAAAAAATAGCGGCGAAAACGAAAGTCTCACAGGCGAGAATGAATACTGAATGAATTTTGTTTGATATTAGGGAAGTTCTGTTTGGACATTTTGGCACAAATCTGATTCCATAGAAGGATAAGATACCTGGGTGCTGACCCAGATCACTCTGTATGTAGGAGCTGAGTTGAAGACTGACAGGTGGGTTTAAATAGTAAATAAAATGACAAAACTTTTAACGATAACCCTGGTTTCATTCCCCCACACTGTAAAAAAAACCAATGTAATTTACGTTCAGCATCCGAAAGCCTATTAAATAGGAGCCAGTGCACAGTTCAGAGATAAATGCAGTAAATATCCCAGCAGCATTAAGACGGTGATTTATTCTTGCCTAATGCCAGATTGCAAAAGGGTATTTACAATAACACTGAGTTGAAGGGATGAGTTTAAAATAAGGGGCTATTACTTCCATTACACAAGTGTCTGGTGCAGTCAGGCTGCATCACAAAACCACATCATTTATCTGAGGCTTTTGACACATTGGGCTTTATCATGATAGCATCACGGCAAATGTCAAATTGCGGCACTGATGAAGGGGCTGAAAAATCAAATGAGGGTCATTTATTGTGCCACATCTCAAGACACAAAAGGACAGATTCAATTTTTCTGGGCCAAAGCGTTCTCATTGTATTAATATGCAAACGTGCACCAGCCTGCTCCTGGAAGCCCGCCAAAACGTTTAAGCCACCACAGCGCAACCACAGCCCTTACGAGGTTTCAGATTAGCTCATTTAGATGGAAGAAATGCTGAGGTTAAGCGGTTATTGCACATTAATATGAAAATAGCTCATATCGTACTCCAACACCCTAATCTCCACTACACAGATAGCTCTTCAGGCGCTACTGAACACGTACTTCCACACCCTAATCTGGAAGTACACATTTAACAAGCATTCAAGGAGACTAGAGATCCTGCATAATGCAGTGATTGTAATGTAAGCAAAGCCATTCAGACTGAGTTTTGTGTGAAATGGCTCATTATGGAGAAACTCAGATTTCTTTACAGTGGTAGTGAATGGAACCAGGTGTCACGTCTACAACACAAACGTAGCAATTTTATATCTCCAAACTCCTCAGTGAACCAACATGTGTCTTCTGAGTGTTTCTATGGAATGTTAATGATGATCAAATCTGAACTCAAACTGTTTTAATGAATGGATTAAAGGTTTTTTAGAGGCAGACGTCTGGCTCCATTCACCACCACTCAGGATTTCTGACTATTCACACTGAGCCTAATCTGAACGCCTTGTTTACATCTTAGCCATTAAAAAAATCCTTTCTGTAAGTGGGAAGTATGTGTAGATACATTCGTTACAGTACTGTAGCTCTGACAAAATATGTTACATAATTGATCTTTGCAATAAGCATACATAAATACAAATGCACAAATAAACAATCCACATTGAGATTTGAAGTGAGGAACCAAACCTGTGCCTTTATAACTACTGAAACTACCTCATGCTGGACTGCATTTATGTTCATTTATGTGTGTTCTGAAGTTGTAGTGGTATATTAGTTTGCACACCGTCTCAAATCACACATTTTGTGAAAAAAAACATGACCATCCACACAGGGAACACATTTAACGGTGCCATCTTCCTCAACTGCACAACATCTAAACAGTGTAAAAAAATTATACATATATTCGTGTTCTTGTTTCAGGCACCCCTGTTCAAATGATGTTTTCTTGTTGACTTTAGGCATGAAAAACAAACAAACAAACAACAAAAATTATATACATATTTTCACTCTGAAGGTCAACAAAACATCATCTGAACAGGTGTGCCCAAACTTTTGCACACAACTTGGTATAGCCACCTGCTGTCAAAACCATGGTGGCTGCTGGGAACTTTTGTACAGTACTGTGTGTATAACAACGTGAATTAAACGTCCCTTTGAACTTTATTAGAAACACCTGCCTTAAAGCTCTATAAAGGTGTACAGTTACGGACTGTAGACACCGTTTCATCTCCAGTTTCTGACCACAGCCCTGATCTTTTCAGAGTGTTGGACCGATCTCAGCACAGCAGCGACACTGGCTTGAGGGTGTGTGTGTGGTATGAGTGTATCTGCCACAGCGGTGCTGCTGGGGTTTTTACACACTTCTGTGCCAAGTATATCCAGCCAAGTGTGGCTCTGTGGTCAGAAACTGAAGCTCTAGAGGACGGCCAGCGCAAACCATGCAGTGACAGACGTAGTTGAACCTTCTGTCAACATCTCAGTGTCACTGCGGCTGCTATGCAGTCCTACAGGTTCCTTTAGCCAAAAGCTAAGAATAGAAATAGTCCACAAGAAGATGTAGTCCAAAGAGCAGCCAGTCATGACGCAAAATCAAACATGTAAGATCTGCCCTCTTCTGTATGACTTTGAAGGTTTGTTTTTTTTTAACAACACAGGCTGTTTAAGGACAAGTTAAAGGGCCCATATATAGCAGATACTTTCCATGTTCCATTTTTTCCATTTTTGACCAAGTTTCAGTTATGTGGTCTTTTAAGCAAGTGTCAAGTTTCTTTTTAATATGATTGTTCTTGTTTCAGCTCTTTTTATCTCAAAGAATTAAAGGCTACTTTTGTCTGTCCTATGGCCGACATACAGTATATGGACAAAAGTATTGGGACACTTCATTATTTGATTCAGGTGGCCCCTTAGTTACAGTGATTGGCGTAATCAATGCTTCAGCATACCCAGACATTTTGGACAATGACATGCTTCCAATTTTGTGGACACTGTCTGTCTCAGTCCACAAAGCGAGCTCCATAAAGACATGGATGGATGAGTTTGGGATGGAAGAGCTTGACCAGCCTGAACAGAGCCCTGACCTCAACCCCATCCAGCATCTTTGGGATGAACTGGAATGGAGATTGTAAGCCAAACCTTCTCATCCAACATCAGTGCCTGACCTCATAAATGCTCTACAGAGTTAATGGACACAAATTCCTACAGAAAATCTTGTGGAAAGACTTGGAATACTTGGAGTGGAAGTTGACACGCATGCAAAGGAAGACCAGCTCCACATTAAAGTCTATGGATTTGAATGAAATCCCTATCCGTCCCTATACTTTTGTCCATATAGTGTTTGTAAATTAGTCTTAGTCTTAATCAAAATTCAACCCAGACTGACACACTAATGCAATTATCATTGGAAGAGGCTGATATAGCTCGGCTGAATAGGCAAGTATATTTAAGGATGCAGTTTTTTGTGACATCACAAAAACAAGCCTTATATTAGCCTTGTTTCAATATATGGAATAGTGCCTTTTGATTCTTGTTTCAAATGAGTGTGGAAAATTTAGTTTATCATAATATGGGATTCTAATAAAGTAGCTTCTTTATTAGAAACCTTCTTCTCTATAGCTGCTTTATAAGTGACCAGCATTAACAGTGCACTATATAGGAACTCAGTGATTGAAGCCCATCTTTTAGTGCCGAATTTAGTGGCCTGCCCTGTTTTCCGTTCAGTATTTGACTGTTTTGGCCACAGGAACACTGTGATCAGATATTAGGAATTGGTGGACCAGCAGTGAATTAGGCCAAGAACAGACCATTGCTCAAAAATATCTGGACAACAGTGTTCCTGTGGTCAGAAACTGAATATTCAATGAAGGTCTAGAGGATGGCCAGCACAAATTACGCATCATCAGATGGCCTACATGGTCCACACCAGCGAGGTGGAGCTACAAAGTGGGGGTTTCCAACAAAGTGGCCGGCCAGTACATTCTCATTCCTCATGGAGCAGGAACACCGTGCTCCACAGACACAGTTTAGAAGGTGTCGACTTACAATGCAGCCCAAATTTATCACTCTACCAAAGATGAACTGCTCCAAACGTGTTGGCCCAGAAACTCAATGAAGCTTCATGTATTCAATGTTTACTTTCTTTTCTGTTTATTGTACTACAAATGAACTGCATTCAGGCATCGTGCCAGTGCTCTCAACTCCGCTTACTGATTCACCATTCATTGGCTAGTTTACTCATGTTGGTTACAGTTGGGCTCTCACTGGAACGCAAGACAGAACATCAATCACCAGACAGCAGCTTGGGGTGTTTCGTCTTTGTAATCCTGCTCATATAATACTGGCAAGTATAATACAGTACTAAGAAGAGATATTCACATGGAGAACAATAACTGATTAGCATATACACATCCCATGAGCCAGTGAGGAAATGTCCACTCTCATGCATGGCTCCAGGGTTTGGCATTGGACAGGAAACACCTGACCATTTGAAGCCGGGTGAAGGCCCAAGCCTGCAGTGGGTGCCTTTTTCCACTTTTTTCGTCCAATAAATTAAAAGCTTTATTAGGGCTGGGCGATTTGGCCTAAAATCAAAATCTCGATTAATTGAACATTTGAACTAGATTACGATTAATGAACGATTTCGATAACATAACGGAGAGGGGTCACGTGACTCCACACGCGGTAGTGTTTTTAAAGGTAATCGAAATAATCGACCTGGAAAAATTCGATCGATTATAGGTTCTGAATGTGGATTTCGATTATTTTTCAATTAATCGCCCAGCCCTAAGCTTTATCACGTCAGTGCTGCAGGAATTCATCCCTGCTCTTTTTGAACTCCTGTCCAAACAACGTCTTCACTAAACACAGCCGTATGGAAATGCCTGGACACTGCCGGTGAAATGACATGTTTTGATTCTCTATAGCTGTGGTCACCATCTGTGATCTACCTTTCTGCAGAATCTAGATCCAACAGCACCTGCCCCAGCCAATTAACTTCATTAGAAATCCTTGATTGGCTGGATCAGGTGCATTAGCATTAACATTAGCATTAGGTAAGGAAGGGTGTTAGCTAAACTAAAGTAGGTTTTCTGTATCTTCTGGATATATTAATACACATTTTCACCGTTACCCTTGTATAATATCTATATTAAAGGGGGTGTGGTACATGCTTTGCCTATATGAGGTCCAGGGTTCAACCCCCTGCATCTATATATTAATTATATACCTTATATACCTTTGTTCTGCATTTTTGCACTCACAACTCTCAGCTGTTAGAAAACGGTATAAATCAAAACACTGTATTCATCTGGACTGTAGATGTTGTCAGTTATACCAAATGTTGTTTTGTCCTGTTGTATTGCTGCTCTTGTGTTTTTTCTCTTTTGTCCTGCCTGCACTTGTAGTCATGTGGTGTTCTGTTCTGCTCTTGTGTCACTTAATAGCTCTTAAAATAACAGTTTTCTGGTGATCCAAACTATAACTTTATCAATATTCTTGCTAATAAAGGAACATGGAACATCCTGGCAATGTATTTGTTAACACAGAGTGTATTTTAATAAATACAGACTGAGTAAATGTAGAAAATCTCAGTGTGTGCACAAACTCTCCTATATCAGTATTCGTTTCCACTTATAAAATGACTAAAACATGTCATTTGACCGAGGGTGATCAAACTTGTGCTGCTCCATTAGTAGCAGTGTCTGCTAAGGGTTTTAGCATTGGTTTTACAGTTAGTGTGTCTCAAATTCATATCACAGCCTTATCTAGTGACAAGACCTCAGTGTGGTCACTGCGCTCATTAAGAGACTACAGCCCAGCACCTCTAGACACTGAGGAGCGTCACGCCGCCCTCATTAAACTCATGTGGGACGGTTGCACCCCTCCAGGATTGGCCCTTCTGGCTTTTCCACCTTGTGTCCATATCCAGGAAAAGACATAACAGGCCATTTCCCTTCTAGAATGCACAGCTGCACTTCAGTCCACACCAGACACTCCAGACCTACTGCAGGTCCGAAGTCACAGTTAACTTCATCCGACCAGGAGCGACCCGCCGTCCCTTCTCTTAGAGCGGCCGGCTCCCGTTCTCGGCGTACTCGGGCAGGCTGTTGAGTGCCGTCTCCTCACTCTTGGAAGCCGTGGGGGCCTCGCTCCTCTTGCCGCTCCTCTTGGTAGCCCTGGAGAGTCGTCGCCGGAAGTTGTCCCCAGCCAGAAAGTAGAGCACAGGGTCCACGCAGCTGTTGAGGCTGGCCAGGCCGCGGGTCACCTGGTAGGTGGCGTAGACGCGGTCGTTGAAGGCGCACATGTCCGGGCTCTGGAAGTAGAGCCGCGCCCGTAGGTTGAGGTTCTTCATGACGTGGAAGGGCAGGTAGGAGACGGCAAAGACGGCCAGCACAATGACCACCAGCCGCACCGACTTCTTGCGCAGCGGCACGCTCATGTCCATGCCATCGGGGCCGCCGCACGCCAGCGCCCGCACGATGAAGCCATAGCAGGCCAGGATGACGGCGAAGGGTATGCAGAAGCCAAAGACCGTCATGCACATGTTGTAGACGAAGTAGCCCGCCAGCTCATCCTCGGTGGTCGTGTCATAGCAAGTGGTGCCGCCCCCGCGCTTGCGGCCGGTGCGCGAGTAGTACAGGATGGGCGCCACGCCCGCCGCCACCACTAGCCACACGATCGCGCTCGTGCGCACCGCGTGCTTCTTCTCCAGGCGCCCGAGCGAGCGCAGCGGGTGCACGACGCCCGAGTAGCGGTGCACACTGATGCACGCGAGAAACAGGATGCTGCCGTAGAGGTTCAGGTGGAAGACGAAGCGCTGCAGGCGGCATGCGGCGTCCCCGAACACCCAGTCCGTCTTGTTGAAATAGTAGAAGACGAGGAAGGGCAGCGAGAGCACGTAGCACAGGTCCGCGAGCGCCAGGTTAAACATGTACACCGAGATGCCGCTCCACGGGCGCAGGTGGCGCGCGAACATCCACATGGCCACGCCGTTGCCCAGCAGTCCCGTCACGAACACCACAATGTACACCGTGGGCAGGTAGTAGAACTGGAAGCCCGTCTTGGTGAGCGAGCAGCCGCCGCGCGTGCTGTTTGACAGCAGCGACGAGGACGCGTTCGCGGCCAGCTCGGTGCTCATGGTGGGACACCAAAACAAACAAAAAAAACCTCCCAAAAGCCCACGAGCGCGCGCGCAAAGACGCACCTTTCCTTTGCGGTCCGGTCCGGAACTCCGGTCCGTTCACGGCATGGTCCAAATCCACAGAAAGAAAGAAAACAGAGCAGGACGGTTCCGCGCGCGCACCACCAAAACAAACACGTCTGGAGGGCGCGAGACGGGACGAGCCGAGACGCGCCACACGCGCGAACCAGGAGCACACTCTAGCAGGGGGCGTGACTTTCTCTTTCTCTCCACACCCGCATTCTTGACAGTCACGCCCCCCAGTCGTGTGGACGCGTTGAAGCCATGCCCCCTGCGCGCTGATTGGCTAAACCTTGGTCAATTCAGGTAAACTATAGTCAAAATAATGGGCTTTATTAGTGTTAGTGAGGGTTTTGTTAGTGTTAGTGATGGATTTGTTAGTGTTAGTGATAGGTTTTTATTAAAGTTAGTGATGGTGTTATCAGTGTAGGGCTGTTTTTTATTACTGTTAGTGATGTTTTTTTTATTAGAGTTAGTTATTAGTGTTAGTGGTGGTTTTTATTAGTGTTACTGAGGATTTTATTGGTGTTGGTGACAGTTTTAATAGTCTTCGTGATTATTTTGTTTGTGTTAATATTATTATTTTTTTTTATCAGAGTTAGTGATGGTTTTATTATAGTTAGTGTTAGTTTTTAATCAGAGTTCGTGATGGTTTTAAGAAGAGTAGGATGGCATGTCTGGAGGCAGCAGGAGAGGAGGAAGTAGAGGAGAATAGAAGTATGGGTGGTGGCTTTGAATGTTGGCAGCATGACGGGTAAAATAAGAGAGCTAGTTGATATGATGTAGAGGAGGAAGGTGGAAGGGAACCAAGGCCAGGTGTATTGGAGGAGGTGTGGAAGGATTCTGGTGTGTATTGGAGCCCCAAGGGAGAGAGTGTTGTTATTGGTGCAGACATTAATGGACATGTTGGTAAAGGTAACAGGGGTGATGAGGAGGTAGGTATGGTGTCAATAAGGTACCAACAAGAGTGAAAGGGAAGGTGAACAAGATGCTAGTGAGACCAGCTTGTATGATTTGGAGACACTGGCACTGTCTCCAGTGATGAGGATGGACAGAAATGAGTTTATTAGAGGAGCGGCTCGAGTTGGACCTTTTGGAGGTGAGATTGCGTTGGACTGGAGAAGAGACTCTGAGTATGCTGCGAGAGGAATGCTGAGGATGGAGCAGCCAGGGAAGAGGAGAAGAGAAAGGCTTAGTGGAAGGTTTATGGGTGTGGTGAGGGACGACAAGCAGGCAGTTGGTATGAGAGAGGAAGATGCAGAGGATCAAAGGAAATGGAGACTGAAACTCAGGAGCAGCCGAAAGTAGAAGTAGAAGGAAGTAAAGACCAGTATTTGGATAGCGATTAACAGACGATATATTGTGCAGCTCTGCTTTAAATAAATCTATATACTTAGAAAAATGAGAAGACAACCTTAAATGGACACTCTGGCCAAAGTGAAATTTTAGCCATTTGTTGTAAACATGTATTTACTTCTTACAGTGGTCTCTACAGATAGATTTTCTTGCTAAAAGACTAAGTGAACCCCCTTCTGATAATGTATCCAAGGTGGACATTTGCACTATTTGCAAAATACTGTTCTTCTCTATATTTTTAGTACCTTACCTTTGGCCTTTGATTAATTTCCTCTTCGGTTTAATTGATTTTATTTGATAACTATATTGCACTATTGTCTTATGGAGCACATTTCACTACATGCTCTATGTACATGACAAATAAATAATGTTGATCTTGACCTTTTGAAAAGCTACAAGTAGGGCTGGCCAATATATTGAATATATCATGAATGTTCCACATGATATGTAAATGACAGAATCACCTTCATTGAATAAATGTAATTTTTTAATATTCACCGGCATGAGACTCACTTCACAGACACCAAAATGCACATTTACATTTATCAGATGCTTTTATCCAAAGCGACTTTCATTCTCTAACTACAGGGGACAGTCTCCCTGGAGCAACTAAGGGTTAAGGGTCTTGCTCAGGGACCCAATGGTGGTGCTGAAGGTAGGATTTGAACCCATGACCTCTTGGTCCAGAGGCAAGTATCCTACCCACTGAGCTACCTCCACCGTACACACACTTGCCCACCAAACCCTGCCACACTCTTGGACATGAGTGAGGTACAGGTGCCATGCAAAAGTCTTGAACCACCCTTCATTTCTAAATATTTTGCTTCCGAAGATCCAGACTTTTTAATGTTGTCTTGAGGAACAGTTCTCCAGGCTTCCTGAAGGACTTTTAAAGACTCTCATTTCCAGTCTAGTCCCTGAACCTGAATGTTTTTGTTAAGCCACACAATGACCTATGTATGAATCATTCAAGCATCACAAAGCACATCTAACTTAAGGTCTGAACCAGTGAAGAACCAGGAGCAGATAATTCCAGATGATCAGGCAGTGATCAGTATACTGGTGGTGCTGAATGCTGAGTGGTTGGAACTCCTTGTATCTTTAGGCACTTTGCAGGCACTTTGACAGACAGAAAGTAATAATGTTGCACCAACAAAGTGATTCAAAGCAAAACATTAGGAAATGAGGGGTGGCTCAAGACTTTTGCTCTGTATTGGATATAACTGAGATGCTGATGGTTGGTGCATACAAGTTTAAAACTGTTCTAATAGAAAACGACAATCAATATAAAGGGTGTTTTAATGAAGATGTGTGTTGCAGGAACTACAATCATACTGGAATATACGCATTAAATTGATTCAAAATCAATTCCAAGATATTTATTTGTCACATGCAGAGTTATACACATACAGCATGCAGTAAAATATAATCTCGAGTCACTTCTGAGAGCCACTAGTAGAATAAGTAGAATAAGAATACTAGAATAATATACACAAATGTAAACAGTATAAATATATAAATACAAACTATGGACTAAAAACATCTTGAGTATTTATGAAACTCTTTATAGGAGATTGTAGATTAGATTAGATTGACTTTATTAATCCCACAATGGGGAAATTCCTTAGAAACAGCAGCAGTAGTGAGAAAGACAGTTTAACAGGATCCGCAGGATCAAAAATAACAATATAAGAACAAAGAAAGATCAATATAAAACAAAAATTAAGCTAAAAAATTGAGTCTAAAAATATCACAATATCATTAATAGGCCATTTCTCCCATCCCTTACTCCAAGCAGGACTGCATCACTAAAGCTAAATTTGTGGCAGGCTGTCAGGGTTCTCAGTGATTGTGTGTTTGCAGGATGCATTCTGGGAATTGTAGTAGGAAGGTGGATCCACATAGACCAAAACAAATAATACAAAATGATCAATTCTGTCAAACCATTAAGACTGATGGTTGTTGTACAGCACCACAGAATAATACAGAACAGAATTAATGCAATTAGAGCACAAGGAAATCCCCTTTAACACTTTAGAACTTTAATCCAAGAAACAAGGGAGGGGTTTGTTGGAATACAGGTGGGAAAAAATACCAAAAAAACAAAAGTGGGGGAAAACATCATCTACTTGTCTTACATGCACAACTTATTTAAAGGCTATTTTGTTCCATTCCTACTTTTCTGCTCTGAATGGGAGTGAATGTGGAGCCTGAGTGTCGGGAAAATCTGCTACTCAGCCACTGAAGGACAAGACTTTCAAGACTTATTGCGGAATGTAGTCTGTCTGTCTGTCTGTGCCCATCTGGTCTCTCTCTCTCACTCTCTCTCTCTCTCCCTCCCTGTTCTCACGTACACACAGTCCCTCAGACACCTCTCTGTTTCCCGCTCACCTCTTCGTCACACACACTCCCACACACTTACACGCATCCACCTGCCCTGCATTGTTGGCCACACACGCTGCCAGCCTACCCCTTCAGAGAAGAATGTCAAGCTGCCGCTCCGACACTCACGTCTCATATATCACTTTGCTAATTTTAGCAAACGAGGCCGCACTGTTTTCCCTCATAAATCTCAGAGACATTTCGTTTCATTTCAAAACTCTTTCTTTCTGTGTCCCATGACCTCCCCATCTTCTATCGGTACATCCGAAAGCCCTAACCCTAGTTCATTTGGACCTTCCCATGCAGTCGAGTCCAGATCAGAGTTCCGGGTATTCAAATTGTTCTTCAGGGGCCGTATTACGGAAACTTAACTGTGTGGTAACCATGGTAACAGCAATTTAGGATCTTATTTAGGAAAAAAAACATTACAGAAAAAGTCAGTTTTCCTATCCTAACTTAAATTAAGAAAAGTGCATTACAGAAGCATCCTAAACCCCAAAAAATCCTAACTTTAGGAAACCCTTCCGCTGTCCGAACTGTCGCCAGCTGATTATTTAGGCTACAGGTAATTTGGCCCGTCGGCACGGGGCTCTCTCTCCCGGTTGTGGTACAATTAACAAACACGCTTCGTTTTTTCGCTAAAGGTGATTTTCAAAGTGAAGTGTGTGACAATGTGTATGTGAGAGTGTATGTGTGTGTAAGTGTGTGTGTGTGTGTGTGTGTGTCCATATACTTTTGTTAGCATAGTTTTCTATGACAACTCTGTCCCAATACTTTTGGCCACATTGGCCAGTTCGTCTGGTTTAAAGTTCAGACGTTGTTTAATATCCATAATTTGAAGACAGTAATGAAAACAGTTACTTTGCCAGACGGCATGTTGCGTTAGTTGCTAGGTAACAAGTAACAACATCGATGTTAGACCACTTATTTAGGATTCCTAACTCGAGATAGGTTCCTAAATCCAGTTAGGATTTGCTTCTGTAATACCAAATTGAAAAAAAAAAATCCTATCTTAAATCGTCCTATCTTAACTTTATACTTAAGATAGGAAGTTTCTGTAATATGGCCCCTGGTATTTAAATGTGTTTAGTCTGAACGTTGAGTGAAGGCATCAGGACTAATAGGCCTGATAGAAAAGATCTGGCATGAACGTCCAGGCCAAGTCCTTCAAGCATAAATGTTCATCGATGATGAGGGAGGTGTTTTTTAACTACTGGAGGTGGATTAGCTTTACCCAAGGAGATAAAACCAGTCCAAAACTAATTTGTAAAGGAGGCGACTGGCGTAACGTAATTCCCCGCCTCTTCCCAACAACAGCCAGGAATGAAATTCATATTCAGGGTGGTCGCAATCAATGTCAGCATCACACTCAATAACAGTAGCATTTTTCTCTCTGTAAGTACAGGAATGTGTTGAGGATAAAGTAACTGTGAAACTGTGCTCTAGCAATACAGGCCTCGTCTTCTGGCTGCCAAAAAGAATCGTGTATTAGCAGTTTTCCAAGTGAGGCGAACTAGAACTGGACTTATTTCTGAAGGAGCTCGGCCAGTCACATAAGACCATTCACTCCACAGTTATTGCTGTCAGAATGTAAACACCACACACACTGCAGATTCATGCTGGATTAAAATCACTCCGCAGTTATAACTGTAAAAACTACACACACTGCAGATTCATACAGGACATTCTGGATTAAAATGACTCCTCAGTATTACTGTACAAATTACACACACTGCAAAACCACGGACTGCAGAATCATACTGCATTATAATCAGTACAATTTTTTTTCCTGATCCATTCTGGGTTAACGTTACTCCACAGGTATTACTGTAAAATCTACACATACTGCAGATTTATGATGGATTAAAATCACTCCACAGTTATAATTGTAAAAACTACACACACTGCAGATTCATACTGTATTAAAATTGCTCCATAGTTATGGCTGTCAGACTGTAAAAGCTACACACAATCGATTCATTGTGGATTAAAATCATTCGACAGTTATTACTGAAAGCACGACAAACACTGCAGATTCTTACTGGATTGTAATCATTACACAGTTATTACTGTCAGAATGTCAAAAACAATTCAGAGTGGATTAAAACCACTCCAGTTATTACTGTCAGACTGTTTCATTTAAAGTGAGGTGGAATATATAAAAGAGACACAGGGGACAGACATAAAGAGAATACTGAGAGGTAATGAGGGACAGAGAAAGAGAAAGATTCATAGAGTGGAGGATAAAGATCAGGGTTTCTGGAGAGGCCAGTACACTTTGGTGATTTTATTGCTCTAACCTTCAAAACTTCTTATGTGCTGAATCAGATGTGTGAGGGAAATTACTGAAGTTTGCTGGACTGCAGTTCTCCCGGATCCCACTTGGTCGAGATAAATAGGAGGCAGGATACAGAAAACCATCAGAGTGTGTATGAAGGGAAAATCAAAACCCAACACCGCCAGCAGTCTGGCACCACATAGAGAGAGCAAGACTGGTCCAGACTCCCCCGGGTCCACAGGAAAGAACGAGCTACTGCCACTGCTGCATTCAAAGTTATCAAGCTGATTAATGCACCTATAAAAATAAATGCTGTCGTTGCATAAAGGGGAAAATGTTTGTTTACAATGTTGTAAAAGGGCTAAATTCTCGGAAATGAGTGAATAATACACCTACTAATTAACACTCAACTTCATGAGCTGCGGTGTGGGACGTAATTGGCCATAGGGAAGCAATGTTAAATCTTTACACACATTGACAAGAAAAACATACTCGTCGTTATCAAAAGTGGGTTTCTGAATGTTTTTGGGGACCCTAGGGGACATCGTATTAAGGGCCCTACATCCACTCATCTTTGCGTCTTTTGGGTCCTCTTCTATCCATTTGGGGTCCTCAATCCACCACCTGATCAATCAATTTGGGCCCTCTATCCACCCTAGTTTGGGACTCCTAGTGGTGGAAGAATACGAACAATAGAACTGAATACAATTTTAAATGTATTCTCATTGTATACCCTGTGTCACATAGGAGCTTAGGGACCCTGTTTGCAACATTTACTGCAAGAATTGGAACTTTAAAAGTTGATGAGCAATCTAAATAACTGAAATGGCAATAAAATACTTGTATAAGCTGCAAACAGCAGATCAGGGAAGGCCAGGGGCCTCCGGTTACAATCTAGCTGTGGTTGTAGGCAGGTTGTCACTGAACCGAATCATTGCACATCCCTGACCTTTCCATGACCTCTGCCACTGTCCCTTAGCAGGCGCTTCCCCATCCAAGATCAAATCAGGGCTGAGAGGGGAGGAACAATCAACCTAATTTGGAGTGGTTATAACATTAAAATAACACTGTTTACTCCGCAGTGTAATTCTATTGACAGATATTTCAGGGGAAGGAAGAAAAGACTCCATCCACATGGCAAATTAAAGTCATGCCAAATCTGAGATGGCTCCCAGAAATCACATGTGGTGGACTTTATAGGGCACAAACTAATACTACATCAATATAGTGTCTAGTTCTCTTGAAAGGGGATCGAATTAGGTGTAACCTGATTGGTTGCGGTCAATGGTGACACTCTTTTAATGAGAAAGAGTGGAAGGGAAAAGCAACGAAGACACTGCAAGTGTCCCACATGAACATGATGGGGACACTCGGCTAGCTAGATATTCATTAAAAAGAAAAGGGCTCATAGGCTGGTGGGGTGAGATCATGAGAAAATCTGTGCGACTATGAGAACATTTGGGCTGAATGTAAGTGGGTGTAGAGCTTTAATAGGCATGGTTGAAAAATGTAAATTAAGCATGTTATGTGTAGAGAACGACATGCAGTCCAAATACACTTCACTTAAACCCTGCCTAATAAATTTACCAAAAGCATTTCCTATTCTGACAGACAATTTTTGCTAAGCATAATCTAGTTAGGTATCATGACGATATCTATTGTAAGAATGCCAATAACTGACTTTTTATACAGTGAAAATGGGTAAAAGGTGGTTGCATTATGTCTCTCCTCTTTGAAAAACATGGTACTGTGATTTCCTGCATGAGGATGTAGGTTGCCACCCTTCCTAAAGTGCCACCCTTCCTGAAGTTCCGTCCTTCTTGAAGGGTCCTTCCTAAAGTGAAAACCTTCCTAATATGGGGAGCCTGGAGTGCTGTCTTTCCTTCGTTGCTAAAGTGCCACCTTTCATGAATTGCTACCCATACTGAAGTGTCCTTGCTTGAGTACCACCTTTCCTAAAGTGCTACCCTTCCTAAAGCTCCACTCTTCTTAAAATGTCCTTGGTCGAGTGCCACCTTTCCTAACGTGTCCTTCCTAAAGCTCCACCCTCGCTAAAGCTCCACCCTTCCTAAAGTGCTACCTTTCCTAAAGCTCCTCTGTTTTTAAAGTGCCCTTCTAAAAGTGTCCTTTCCTAATGTGTCCTTTCTAAAGCTCCATCCATCCATCCATCCATTGTCTCCCGCTTATCCGGAATCGGGTCGCGGGGGCAACAGCCTAAGCAGGGAAACCCAG